>APFE031695579.1:39258-53993 GCA_000404065.3 Pinus taeda | reverse complement strand
ATTGAGTAAAATATTCGCCATGCCTGGTGAGAGATTCACCAAAAAATTATATATACATATTATATTATTGATAAAATCGCCTTCCATTTTTCCTATATACCATGGAGATTCGCCCATTTATTATACTTATAAATTTAGGGGGAGTTCTTAAAATTTTCCCTGGTCACAACAAGTCAAACTAACTCTTCAATAAAATCATCGTGTATAAACATATCACATCCGGTTAGCTCAAAACACAACCATCATAGATCACATGTAACCATCATAAATCAGAATCATAGATCACACGTAACCACCATAAATAAGAATCATATGCATAATAAAAAACTAAACTAAAATACCAATACTTATTTTCAAATGATTCTTTTCTTTTTCCTTTGTTCTTTGTCCTTTTCGTACACATTGAATCGGTTTCCAAACCTGCCAAGCACCCATTCCTTCTCTTCTCTTTGACCGCGTATACACAGTGGTTTGGTTTTCTAAACATGATAAGCACCCAATGTCTTCTCTTCTATTTAACCACGTATACACACTGGTTTAGTTTTCCAAACCTAGGTAGCACCCAATGTCTTATCTTCTCTTCAAGAAACAAGGGAATCTAGAGAATAAACTGCCTCCTCCCTTAATATTAGCAACAAGGGAATCCAAAGTCTAAACTACCTCAACCCTCAATAGAAACAACAAGGGCATCCATAGACTAAACTGTCTCAACCCTCAATATCAACAACAAGGGCATCCAAAGGCTAAACCGACTCAACCCTCAATATCAACAACAAGGGCATCCAGAGACTAAACTTCCTCAACCCTCAATATCAAGAACAAGGGCATCTAGAGACTGAACCACCTCAACCCTCATTATCAGCAACAAGGGTTGAGACAATCTGATACCTGCGTGTCCCATCACATTGTACAACACAAACACATACACATTATACAACACAACACATACACCTACACCAGGTGTACAACACAATACATTTATGTACATGTTGTACAATACAACGAATACACATGTCATGACACAACGACTACATAATACACATAACACAATATGACATATACACAACACAACATTTATGACAAGTACACAATACCACATGTACATAGCACTACCTGCACAATGTGTACACAACACCACATGTACATAGCACTACCTGCATAACATGTACATAGCACCACATGTACACCACACCACCTGCACAATGTGTGCACAACCTCACATGTACACCACACCACCTACACAAAACACCATATGTACAACATGTACACAACACCACGTGCACACAAAACCACATGTATAATTATGCACACAACACCACATATACATAGCACCACATGTAAAACATGCACACAACACCACATCTACATAGCACCACATATACAACATGTACACAACACCACATGTACAACATGCACACAACACCATATGTACTCAACATCGCATATATAACATGTACACAACACCACATATGAAACATGTACACAATACCAATACTGCACATCCAGAGACCACATCGTTACTACCAATCATCCTTTATTCTAGTGTCTTTCCACTATCCATTCTTGTCCCAACATGTCGTGGATTGCACTACTTTCATTCTGATGATGTATCCCTTAGCCTAACTTTTCCATAGCATAAATATAGGCATATTATAAGCACATAATATAAATTCATATCCACACGATACTAACCTCATAGACCTGTCAGGGATACTCTTCCACTTTGATTCATCATAAACTAGGAACCTCTTCATGTCATTCACCTGCATAAGCAATCATCCTTCCACAAGCATGATCCCTGACGATCTTGTGAGACAACGAAATACATACATACATATATACATATAAACATTAGCATAAAACAATCGCGATCCTTGACGACCTTGTAAGCCAATGACATACATACAATATGTATATATATAAATATTAGCATGAAACAATCATGATCCTTGACGACCCTGTCAGATAATGGCATATATACATACATGTATACATATATAGAAATCAACATATTCATGATCACAACATAATTACCAGATATTATAAGTTCAATGTTAAGAGAACTCCCTTTATCCTTAAAAAATATGCACAACATTGAGAACAACAGTTCCCAACATAGCCAACGCCTCAAATACATTTACTTTACTTCTTCCTGTTACCTTTCTCATGTCTATCTTGCCACCATCCATTTACCCCAATGGACCCAACCAATCTAGCCGATTTTCATATTCTTTCCTTCAGGTTCCCTTATACATGCATTAGGATTCATTTGGTTCTTACATTACCCGTTGAGTTTCATTCATCTCTCCCCAATCTCCATTAACTTTCCTCTTCCCTAATCAATTCCCAAGACCCTCAAAACATAAAAGGCAAGAAAAAGAAAAAAACAACAAGAAACCCATGAAAAACCAATAGAAATGGGACACCACAAACAAAGTGGCATGGTCATGCACCAGACATGAAAAAAAATGCAAATCAAGTGCAAACAAATCACAAGGCACCAAAAGTACAATATTAGCAACAAACACCATGACTCAAACCCTTGGGTTCCCAATGCTTCCAAGGGAAATCTCAACCCAAGCCTTCTTCAATATTTC
Source organism: Pinus taeda (assembly GCA_000404065.3). Lineage (NCBI taxonomy): Eukaryota > Viridiplantae > Streptophyta > Pinopsida > Pinales > Pinaceae > Pinus > Pinus taeda. Next base: position 51,396 of record APFE031695579.1, on the reverse strand, counting down.
ATTGCAATCTCTTTTGTCATTCAATTCTTTGCATCATATTGTCATAAATACATAATTGTCAATGCATAAATAAATAAAAGAACATACCAGTTACTTTACCTTGTTGTGCTAGGCACACTTCCTTGTAATTGAACACGTACATATATCATCTCTCAAGGGACTCCAATTCCTTGATGAATCTAACCATAACTTGAAACCAATCTTTATACTTGTCAAATACATGTTCATGAATATAACACACATCCACATAATGTTAGACAAAATTAAGGTTAATAAGACTTCTTGTATTCATGCAAATCACTCATTCATTTGGAATTGTGGTTTTGTTGACGGTGCTGGACCTACCAACATGTCAGGGGATCTCCCTGGTAAGAAGTCCCAATTATACCTCAGACCGTTTGGAGTAGGATTCCCAGCAGTGGGTCGTATGGTAATGCCTTGACCACGATTTCGCACAGAGGCAAGTAAGATAACTATGTTGGTAGCAAGGGTGTGACAGATGCCGTGAGCCAAGGAAGGTGCATGAGAGGTTCTAACATATAGGGGGTTGAGATGAGTGCGCCCCTTGGAAACTTGTGCTAACACGCAGTTAAGAAGGGAACACACGAGCAAAGATACATCACAACATGGAAGGCAAGTTAGCAAGAAATCCAAATTGATGGTTAAACCAACAACACAATTCAGAAAGATTCATACATACATATACAGATAGCTATACATGCATGCGTAATTAAACATATAAATATATCATTTAGAGTAAACAAGATAGCATATAATTCAATGCAACATATGCATGAAACGTGTTGCCTCTTGTTATATTAAGAAGTATAAGTTCCAATCATATAATACATCCATGTCCAACCACTAGTTCCGATAGCGGAACATTACAGCCACAACCACCTGCTCCTCCAAAGAGATGTACTAGCTTTGCACAGTGGAGAAGCCAAGGCTTGTTACAATACTGTCTAAGATCTCTCCAAGATAGTCTTATCAGAAGCTTGGCTGACCAAAATCCTATACAATGATTTATGAGGGACTATTTACACCAAAGGGTGGGGTGACCCTTGACATTCCCCTTTGTGATAGTTCAACTACCCTCATGACTCTTCATCTACTCTATGACTGTTACATCCAACTATGAACACTTGAATTACACTTGAAAAGACATTACATTACAATGCAAATGTACCCATGTGAGAGAAATGGCTTGAGAAAGCCATGCTAGACATCACTATGACTTAGAAAACCATGGAAGTCCAACTCCTCAACATCCTCGTGCTGATCAACAGTAAAATACTGATGCCAAGATCGATAGTCCGCGATGGTGTCCGTGTGCTCCAAGGTGACATCTTTCTGGAGCCTGAATCTTACCTCCATAACATTGAGGTACACTGCTCAGGCTCCTCTTTCCAACTCGTCTGTGAGCATGCACATCATTGTCTTCAATGCGGTTGGACCAGCAACATACTTGTGCATGATGTCTACACTGATGGGAAAGTCTGGGCTGGTGGTGAAGCACATCAACTCGTTGAAGTACGAGTCAAGATCTAGTTGGACCTGTGCCTTTGTCTTTGCCTAGGTGAGAGTCCCAATAGATGGGTTCGCATGTGTGTGCACCACAACATCCATACTATTGAACACACGTGCATGGGAAGCCTGTATACTAATGATTAGTTGTGGGAGCTCTTCATAGTTCCGAATCTGACATCGGATACGTGCCTTCAGCTCAACTGCACTGGCCTTCATCATCTTAGGCAAGCGAAGCCGGGCTCCCTTGTATCTCATCGTCCATGTTTTCATGTAATCAACAATAGCATGCAATTTCGTCAAGATACATGCTCTTCTAGCACATCGTTGCTACCATCCATTGAGATGGACAACTACCTTATGCATAGTGCCAAACTTGGAGTACAACGCTCGCATAATTGTGTCAAGGGAAAATACTTAATCTAGTATTGCCTTCTTCATTTCAGCTCGAGCAGATGTTGTCACCAACTCTCCTCCTTGCTTGGCCATCTGTAGTTCCTTAGTCATTCGCTAATTCGCAGCTATCAAAAAGCTAACATTTTGAGCTAGTGGCTTCGACATACACTCTGGTTTCATCAGCCAAGGTTGCTGGATGTTTGCGCACGTTAGACACGATCACTCATTACTCAACTTATGCAGGAGATGTATGGTCATCTGGAGTCGACACTCTATGAGACTACACAACTCTATGTTGAGACTTGTCAAATGAGATGCTGCGCATCTCTCCTTTCGGCTGATCTCCGAGGATATCTGTGCCTCCACAGTTGCTTGAGACTTGCTCATCTTCTAGACGCGGTGAAGTAGGTAAGTTGACCTCTTGGTGGTGAGGCATATGGTCAATGTCCTGTTCCAATTCCCATTGCTCCATATCTGTATCCAACTATTGAAGTGCTTGCTCTATCTCATAAGTGAAGTCCTGCTCCTGCGATGGTTCACCTTGTCTTCCTGATTCCAGCTATTCTAATAATTCCAATGCCAGTACGGGTGTTGTTTCATCTAATTCCACATGTTGCGCCCCCTGCTATACATGTTGCTTCTATGCTTCCCTCTCCTATTGGTGCAGCTCTTATTTCTTCCGAAGTTTCTCCCTCAGCTCATGCAACTCCTCTTTTTCCTCCGTTCTTCACTTCTCCCTCTGCCTTTGCGTGATTCGCTTGTCACGTTGTTGCCTATTTGCCTCTATAGCCAGAGCTTCTTTCTCTACCAGTGGATTTACTTGGGACTTGTATCTTTGCTCTTCCTCCATGCGATCGACAATCTTCCTCTTACCCTTGTCACGCACTGGTATGCATGCCTCTGTTGTTACTGTTGCTGGTGTTAGTGCTCTCTGGGATGGTGCTTCATGTTGCTTCGCTGACCACTCCACTATGAAGCTGACCTGTTCATTTTTCTGGAGAAACTGTAGCAATATCTCCATGGGTCCTCCTCAGCCCAATGAAATGCCTCATGGATCTAGTTGAACTATACTCTCGTGCAGTGATCTTTCACAATACATTTGGGTCATACGGATTGTAACTTGGAAGGTCGAATGGATACTTCGTCATCTATTTTGCTTCGACATCTACTTGCTTGAAACTTTGTATCTCATATAACCCAATTCGCAATGGAAGAGTGGGCCAAGGTGCCTTCTTCTTCCGGTGTAGTCTAGTTGTCAATCCTGTCAAGATGTGATATGCTACTTCTTGCATGATGAGTATGTCCAAGGAAAACTTCGGTAGAACATGCAGAGGCTTCTCTGTGCTGAACATTCGTATGAAGGTGCCAGAGGGTGAGGCATACCGATCAAAAATGTCTATCAATGAATCCATTGTTTCCCTCAACATGCAGGGTGGGTCTTGTTCGAATATCATCTTGTAAACTAGGGTGACAAAATGATTGGATAGCCATGTGATAACTCCTCTAAAGCTACATTTGGACAACATACAATATGCTTTCACAGTAGTCTCCGCCGGTGACCATGCGAACATGTAGATCTCTGCTTGCATACCTCAACGTGACTGTCGAGCCTTCGTTACCCGTTCCTTTAGCTGATGAGCCAACATGTTGGACCAGTTACATGGTTTTCCCTCTTTGGCCAGTTAGTCCAGTGCGATCACCCAACTCTGTGGGAAGGTTTTCATGCTTTCTTGACCATGTAGTCAACATGCAAATATGACCAAGTATTGATACGCCTTCTGCATTATCTTCATCTTGTAGATCTAGTTGGGTGTCATTTTGACTCTAGCTAACTCCTTTACCCAGCTCTTAAGAATGTCTCTCGAGTTGGTACTACTGTTGGGTAAGCTGAAGGGAGTCTCCATGATAGTCACAGGCTCTGACATCTTATACATATCATCATAATCCTATGCCCAGAAGGTAGCAATCTTTGTCCCGCTAACACTGCTCAAAGTCATCATCTCAGGATCAGTATGTGAGACGATCTAGTGTATCATGTCTGCACATGGGAACGCAGGGTATTTGCATGCAATTCAGTATGAGCCAAAATTGTGAATGTTCACATACACCTGGAAGTCTAAGAGGTCTTCCCTGAAAGTGCCTGAAAATGCTTCATTGAACTCTTTCCATTTCAGCTTGATGTCCTTGTCCAAAAACAACTTGGTATCTTCATAGATCGGTAGACATGCAAACACCTATTCAACTGCTGCTCCAGTTGCACTTCTGTCAGTGTCCTTTGATCCTACTCCCTTAGAGGCCATTGATCATGTACTGTTAAGAGGTAGATGAACACCTGAAAGATCTGGAGACAAAGCAACATGCATGGAAATAAATTTGTTAGCGAAAACCAAATAAAATTCGGGGAATTACATAACACATACTTGGGGAATGATAGTCAAAGATTGCACAATTTATTGTGGGAGATTGGATGACTGCCTACCACAACTATGCAAAAGGAAGTCTGGGTTGTCTGGGAGGCAAGACTGGCTATTGGATTTGTGCAATGTGCAATCTATAATGACTACTGACTATTGGGATTGAGCAATGCGCAATTCGAGCTGGACATGACTACAGGCTCAAGGACTGCATTGCGCAATTTTCTGGGCCAGCAGTCACCATCCCTCAGAAATGAGCAAAGCAGTCCTGGGGGAAAATGCCTAGGCATAAATGCACATTTCTAAAGAGGTAGACAAAGCCTTCCTTCCCCAGATTGCGCAATTTTATCTCGATGAGGCAGAGCTCAGGCCAAGGCTGGCCAGACTCGCCGACGGGAAACTGAAAGCAAATGCGAAAGTGAATGCATGGAGACACTAAGTAAAATAAGAAGTGATTGATCATGCATGCAAACATTCAATGAAAGATTCAGTAAACAGATCAACATGCATGTGGGTGAAGCGAGTCGCCGAATCGGTGACCTTTTGTGTAAAACAGTTTCATGCATGCGACAACAGTGAGATAGCAACGAAAACTGGGATGGTGCTAGTAAAAGTTAGTATACAAAAAAAGCATTCAAATAAATCAAGCAAACAATACTCGCACAAGTGAAAACACAAAAAGCGACAGAAATGTTGAAAAAGACAAGTTGAGACCACTTAATCGCGAATAGTTGAGCCGGATGTGTCAAAGAGTCCTGGATGTGTTGTGGGATGTCAGAGCTCCAAGATCGGCATGAAATAATGAGCTCTAATGTGTCGAATAAATAAGTTTGAGCTCATGATGTCCATGCCACAAATCTAGGAAAAAGCGACACTTGGAAGAAAGGTTCTAAAATGATTTTGCATGTAACATCTGGCTGCTAAAAATAGCTCCCTGAATCATGGGATACTTTTTGCATGTTGCCTTTTTCTATTTTGAGAAAAGGAAAGTCATGCATGCAACTCAAGTTTCCTTGGTCCCGAGTGTAACTGGTCAACCCAACTTCTCACGCATGAGGCTGCTCAACTGCTGGGAGAAATGCACATTTCTAGATGGGAGTTGGGCTGGTTGCCTAGGAGATTTACACAATTTCTAGGCAGAGCAGCTGACTGCTACCAAGGATTGCACAATTCCTTGGCTGAGCAGGTCTATTGGGAAGGATTGCACAGTTTTCTAGGTGAAGCCTGACTCGTAGGATTGCGCAATTTTGGAGCCCAACGGGTTGCCAGACAAAATTGCATAGTTTCTCAATGGAAGGCTGGTTTCCCTCCAGAATTGTGCAATTTCTTGGGGGAGCTTCTCAACCTACAGATGGACCAAGTCCGGATGAACAACCTATGAGGGGAATACATCAAGATTTAATCGACAAGTTGTCTTTGTTCAAGAAAAACACTGAAGCTTGTGTACTTGATGAAGCAAGACAAGGTGTTATGAAAGGTTGGTAGGGAGGCTCCAAAACAAAGCTAAGGCAAAATTTTGGAGGGTGGTTGTATCCGCTACAACACTTGGCGACACACTGGTAGAACTCCAACTCTTTGAATGGACCTTGTGCATGAAAAGAAAGTCTAACACCTCCAGAAGTATTGTTCAATTCTCAGTTCTTCTTGGTTTCACACTAGCTTGATTGTAAGATGTAGCATCTACCAAGTGCTTTGTTGATTAATGAACATTCCAAGCCAAGGCAAAAAATTTGTTTCAATTGGGGCTGAGGGGTATATTGGTGCACAAGCAGTATAGTCGTCACAGTCTTAGTTTCATCTCTGGTGTTGCTCCGTTGCCAGCAGGCCTAGACAGTGCCCCAGCAGAGTCACATAGGAACACAATCATGGCTCTGGTGCCAGCAAGGCTGGTCAGTATCCCGGCAGAGTTATTTACATCACCTCTCTACACAGGAAGCCCTTCTCTTCTTTTGCCTTATTCATTTTCATTTTTTCAAACCTTTTTCACTTTTTCATTTTTTTTTCATTTTCGTAACTATGCATAACACTTATTCATTTAAGAGGAGAAAGAGGGATCCTGAATTATTAAGAGCAGAAGAGGTTGTTCTAGCAGAGAAGTAGTTTATTATACCTTTTACGTGCTTGTTAAGGTTTCCCCCCTTACCTTACTTTACTTGACTGAGCTGACAAGGGTTAACCCAAAACAATCGACTAGAGTAGGTGACACTAGTTAGCGCGCAAGCGTTGTGTTTTCACCAAGGTTCACTTCGAACAATACATATTTTCCTTTGACATATCATGGACTAAAAGTAACAAGATCTTCATACAAAGGCAAGATGACAAATAACCAAGTAGTGATAGCTGCGCAAGGCCTCTTGTATTTTACCCATCTTGTTTCAAGAGTCATACATGGTTTCATGCAAAACAAACCTATGAACAAAACAAGCAAACTAACAAACAACAAGCAAAGAAGAAGTAGAAGCAAAAGTGAAAGAAAATTAAGCAAACAAGCAGACAAACAAACAAGCAAACAAAGAAAATAAGTAAACAAGCATGCAAGCAAACCAACTAAAAGAAAACGCTACTCCTACTCCTAAAGTAATGGTGCATGGGCCTGATCACATGAAGTGATATTTCCAATGCAACCACCGGTGCATTGGGTGACCCATGTTGGTGAAGGCTTGGTCCACGAGCAACCTAGTTATGCGAATTAGCAAGAGAGAAAGATATAACAATGAAGAAAACCACACTTCGTGCTTTAAGGTGCCCACGGGACAAGTGAGTGCAAGTGTATGAAGAGCAGTCTGTGGACTTACCACGGTATTGTGTGACACTACGTGCAACTTTGAAGCATATTCACACTCTTGAATGTGACATGAAAGCAAATGAAAGAAACAAAGAAAACTTGTGTCGTGCATGTGTGCTTGCAATGTAAGATTCCTCCAATGCATGAGTGATAGGATCATGCAGTTCGAGTGGAGGAAGCATGATCTGTGTGTGAGATTGATCTTCACAGCATACAAATGAGTGATGAGGAGCCTTGGTTTATTGAATAGTTTCGTGATAGGATGTGAGACTAACCCCAAGAGAGCGAGGGCCTGACATAACCATTAGCTTGGGCTGAAGTGCCTCGAAAATCTTGGCTGTTTCAACTTCATCGTCAGATAGATCATCATAGACCGGTGGCTTCGAAAAATCAACTACGACAAAAACATGACTGTGATCGAATATGGGAGTAAATGGATCACGATAGCCACAATCAGAAAAATCAATGATTTCATCGGCATCCTCATGATCCAATGAATCAAACAGAGGGGTAGATGAGAAGCGAACAAATTCATCCTCTGTGTTTCTGGAAAAGGCAGATGAAAGTTCAAGTGGATTTTCAATGAATAACTCATCCTCTCCATTGTCGAATGACGGACTGACATCCTGTGTGTCCTACGAGTGATCAACAATGGGTGCATCCGTGGGTGAAGATACACATGGTAAATCATGGATGGCAAGTTCACCAAAGATGTCAGGGAATAATGGAGGAGGCTTGGATAGAAGGGAGTCATCCTTCGCCGAGTGTTGACGCTGAAGCTCCCACTCATACTCTTCATGAATGACAACGCATGTTGTTTGTGCAACACCAACTTCATCAGTGGCTTGTTCCTATTTCACAACAAGTGTAGTGTTCGGAATGGAAGAACACAAGACAATATCATCCAGAGGAACAACCAAGTGCGAAGACGGAGGTTGTGGAACAAAAGGCATATGACAACTCCATGGACTCACAACCAAATATGCGTGAAAATTAAGCGAAGTGATGTTGGGAGGATGTGATAGTTGAACATCTGGGTGAGCATGATCCTCAACATCACTCTGTAGTGGCAGAGTTGTTTGATGAGGGGATGGTGGACAATCTCTTACAACAGTGGCCACATCCGTCTGGGATTGAACAACTCCATCACTGAAGAATGTTGAGCAAGGCATGATTTCAAACTTCTTCTTAGGATGCGAAGATATTTTAACACAACACTGGAACCAGTCCCAAAGATAGAAAAATTTCATCTGGCTCTTCGGAGCTTGAAACTGCAAATCATGGAAGAATTGCCAAAAATCCATAGTCGATTCACACGGAGCCTGATTATCTTCTGTATTCAAAGGTTTCAACCGGATGTATACCCCAGGAATATTGTACACCCCTCCACGCGGAGGTGTGGGGGGGGGACTTGTCAGCCCTGCGGGGGTTCGGTGTGGTCGATCCCCCCTGGTTGGGGGGTTTGGGGGCTAACGGTCCTCTGGCTGGGGTTCGGGGGCAGCGCCCTCGAAGCTAAAAATAGATGTAAAATTTCCTTGTAAAAGTCTAGTAATTTCTAGTCAATCTAGGCCATTCATTAGGTAGATGATCTGACAGTAGAAGTTATGTTTAATTTAGGGTTTTTTGCCCTAGAAGGCAACCCCTCACTATATATGAGGGAATTGTATTGCGTCTATGTATATCTGTATTCTGAGTGAGAAGGAGAGAGGAGATTGAGAGTGAAGAGGGAGTTACAGCGGATCTGCTGTAGGTTGTATCTCTTCAGTTTGCTAGATAATATTATAAAAGAAGGACTGGTTGTTTCTTCATGGACATAGCCCAAACTGGGTGAACCACGTATATCTGTGTCTCTCTTGTTTTATACGTTTTCTATGTTTATATTTCTGCAATATTTTATGTGTTCCATTGCTCTGTAATATATATTTTTCTAACAACTGGTATCAGAGCCGAAGGTCTATTTGGCTGATAAACTCACAGGAGAGAAGGGTTCCTAATTCGAGTGGGAGAAATGGTAGAAGATGGTAGGTTTAGGGTCGAAAAATTCAACAGCCAAAACTACCCGTTGTGGAATATGCAGATGGAAGATTATCTGTATCAGGGAGATCTATACCTACCATTGATTGGAAATACAAAGAAGCCGATGAGTATGATAGACATAGAATGAGATATTCTCGACAGAAAGGCACTTAGAACAATACGGTTGTGCCTAGTGGCATCGGTAGCGTTTAATATTTCAAAAGAAACAAAAACAGAGGGTTTAATGTTGGCATTGTCCAAACTATATGAAAACCCTCAGCCTCAAATAAGGTATTTCTTATGAAGCGTTTATTTAATATGAAGATGTCAGAAGGTGGATCTGTTGCAAACCATTTAAATGATTTTAATACAGTTACAAGTCAATTAAGTTCTGTAGGGGTAAATTTTGATGATGAAATTAGGGCTCTATTATTTCTATGCTCATTGCCAGAAATTTGGAATGGCTTAGTTATGGCCATTAGTAACTCTGTCTCTGGATCTAGTACTTTAAAGTTTGATGATGTTGTCGGTGCAATCCTTAGCGAGGAAATCCGACGGAAATGCTCAGGTGAGACATCAAGTAATGCTTTGACTGCAGAGACTAGGGGAAGAAAAATGGAAAGAGGAAAGAGCCCAGGATATTGCAGTAAGTCAAGAAAAGGCAGATCTAAGTCCAGATCAGGGATAGTGTGTTGGAAATGCGGGAAGAAAGGACACCTGAAGAAAGAGTGCAAGTCTCGAAAGGGAAAAGAAGGAGACGCGCAGCAAGAAACTAATCATGAAGTGAATGTAACAGGTGATGTGTTGCAAGATGCTTTGATTCTTTCACTAAAAAATATTATTGATGCCTGGGTCATAGATTCAGGAGCCTCATTCCATGCCACACCTGATAAGAAACATTTTCATGATTATGTTCAAGGAGATTTTGGACAGGTTCGATTGGGTGATGATAAACCCTGTACAATCGTTGGAATGGGTACAATTTTCATAAAACAGCAGAATGGAAATCAATGGCTATTGAAGGAGGTAAGGCATGTTCCAGATCTGAAGAAAAATCTGATTTCAACAGGGCAGTTGGGAGGTGAAGGTTGCGTAACTACTTTCACAGATAAAACCTGGAAGGTCACTAAAGGATCCCTGGTAATAGCGAAAGGAGGAATGGTTGGTACATAGTATTTATGTAATGATATTTCTAATTCTGTTAATGCTTTAACCTCTACAGGAGAAGATACAACATTGTGGCATCATAGGCTCGGGAACATGAGTGAGAAGGGGATGTAGATTCTTCACTCAAGAAATTTGTTGCCAGGTTTGAAGCATGTTGATTTAAAATTCTGTGAGAATTGTGTTTATGGAAAAAATAAGAGAGTCAGATTCCTTAGAGTGGGAAAGAAAAGAAGAGCGGAAAATTAGAGCTTGTGCATACATATGTATGGGGACCTTCTCAGGTATCATCTCTTGGTGGCTCTCGTTATTATGTTACTTTTATTGATGATGCAACCAGAAAAACCTAGATTTACTGTATTCAAAATAAATCTGATGTATTTGATACTTTCAAGAAATGGAAAGCTTTGGTTGAAAATGAGACAGGAAAAAGGTTTAAGTGTCTCAGATCGGATAATGGAGGTGAATATTGCAGCAAAGAGTTTGATAGGTACCATTCAGAGAATGGGATTCATAGAGAGAAGACAGTTCCAGGAACACCACAAGAAAATGTTGTGTTAGAAAGGATGAATAGGACAATCATGGAGTGTGCAAGGTGCATGAGATTGCATGCAAGATTGCCTTTATAATTTTGGGCAGATGTTGTAGATACTGTTGTTTATCTAATAAACATAGGGCCTTCAAGTTCCTTGGATGGTGGTATTCCAGACAGGTAAAAAGGTAAACTATTATTTTTTAAAGACTTTTCGTTGTGAAGCCTTTGTCCACATTAACAAAGAAAATAGAACAAAGCTTAAGGCAAAATCAAAGAAATGTACCTTCATTAGATATGGTGTTAATGATTTTGGTTATCACTTATATGATTATGAAAATCACAAAACCATTAGGAGCAGAGATGCAATATTCAATGAAAATGTCTTGTATAAGACTCAGTTGCAAGAAAAGAAACAGGAAAAAGAAAACATAGAATACACAATGCTTGACGATATCACAAGAAAAGTGATGGTGCCTGAAAATCATAATGATCAACAGCCAAAACAACAACCACAATAGCAACAAGCACTTCAAACACCTGAAAGTGGTGTTAGAAGATCTACCAGGATAAGTAGACCCCCTGAACGATACTCTCCTTCATTATATTATGTATTGTTGACTGATTCTGTTGAACCATAATGTTATGAAGAAGCGGGGCAGGTAGAAACCAGGAAGAAGTGGGAGCAAGACATGGAAGAAGAGATGGAATCCTTAGCACATAACCGGACTTGGGACTTAGTCAGGTTGCCTGCAGGTAAAACGGCATTACAGAGTAAATGGGTTTACAAGTTGAAGGAAGAAGATGGAGGTAGAAAAAGGTACAAAGCTAGACTTGTGGTGAAGGTGTTTGCATAGAATAAAGGTATTGGTTTTGATGAAATATTTTCTCTTGTTGTGAAAATTACTTCAATCAGAACTATTCTAAGTTTAGTAGCGGCTGAATATTTGCATCTTGAGCAGTTAGATGTAAAGACAACCTTTCTCCATGGGGATTTGGAGGAAGAGATATATATGCAGCAACCACAAGGATATGAGGTAAAAGGGAAGGAGAAAATATTGTGCAGGTTGAAGAAGAGCTTGTATGTCTTAAAACAGGCTCCAAGGTAGTGGTATCTAAAATTTGGCAAGTTTATGTCTGAACAAGGTTATACTAGGTGTCACTCTGATCATTGTGTTTATCTCAAAAGGACAAATGATGGCAGCTATATTATATTGTTATTGTATGTAGATGACATGCTTGTTGCAGGTTCTAACATGCAGGAAATAAATGTGCTCAAAAGGAAATTGGCAAACTCATTTGCA
>APFE031695579.1:21086-39238 GCA_000404065.3 Pinus taeda | reverse complement strand
GCCATTTCAAATTAAGTAAGGAGGCGTGTCCCAAGACTCAGGAAGAAATGGCTCATATGTCTAAAGTTCCATATGCATCAGCATTTGGAAGCTTAAAGTATGCAATGGTCTGCACAAGGCTTGATATTGCACATGTAGTGGGATTTGTAAGCAGGTACATGAACAATCTAGGAAAAGAACATTGGATGGCGGTGAAGTGGATTCTCAGGTATTTGAGAGGTACCACAAATCAAGCATTATGCTTTTGTGGTTCAAACATTGCTCTACAGGGATATGTTGATGCAGATATGGCAAGTGACAGAGATAATAGGAGGAGCACTACAGGATATGTATTTGCTGTAGGTGGAATAGCTGTCAGTTGGGTTTCAAAAATCCAAAGTGTTGTTGCACTTTCAACAACAGAAGCAGAGTATGTTGCTGCTATAGAAGCTAGTAAAGAAATTATTTGGTTACAAAGGTTTCTGGATGAATTGGGTAAGAGGCAGGAGTTGGGCAGGTTATACAGTGACAGTCAGAGTGCCATACATCTTGCAAAGAAATCTGCATTTCATTCCAAGACTAAGCATATACAACTCAAGTACCATTTCATATGGTCAACGTTGGAAGATGGACAGTTGAAGCTAAAAAAGATACGCACTAGCTAGAATCCTGCAGATATGTTAACAAAAGTTGTAACCAGGGAGAAATTGGGAATCTGCTTAGTTTCATTTGGTCTTCAAGTATGATGAAGAAGATGAGAAACAGTCAGGTCTAAAGTGGAGTCATTGTCTAGCAAATGAAGCAGTGGTGGAGTTGCTATAATAAGTCTCCAAGTGGGAGATTGTTGGGTGTGGAGCCTGATTATCTTTTGTATTCAAAGGTTTTAGTCGGATGTATAGCCCAGGAATATTGTACACCCCTCCACGCAGGGGGGTACGAGGGGGACTTGTCTCCCCCGTGGGGGTTCAGGGGGGCTGATCCCCCCCTGGCTGGGGGTCTGGGGGCTAGCGGTCCCCCGGCGGGGGTTCGGGGGCAACGCCCCCAAAGCTAAAAATAGATGTAAAATTGCCTTATAAAGGTCTAGTAATTTCTAATCAATCTGGGCCATTCATTAGGTGGATGATCTGACGGTAGAATTTATGTTTAATTTAGGGTTTTTTTCCCTAGAAGGCAACCCCTCACTATACATGAGGGAACTGTATTGCGTCTATGTATATTTGTATTCTGAGTGAGGAAGAGAGAGGAGATTGAGAGTGAAGAGGGAGTTACAGCGGATCTATTGTAGGTTGTATCTCTTCAGTTTGCTGGATAATATTATAAAAGAAGGACTGGCTATTTCTCCGTGGACATAGCCCAAACTAGGTGAACCACGTATATCTGTATCTCTCTTGTTTTATGTGTTTTCTGTGTTTATATTTCTGCAATATTTTATGTGTTCCATTGCTCTGTAATATATAATTTTCTAACACGTTGTTGTAACAATTTTTGGTCAAGATGGTCTGGATCAAAATGATGGAAAGTGTCTTCAATGAGATCACAGAAGTGCTCAAGTGAGTGCACACTATCAGCCAATAGGTTGCACAACCACTGATGTGGAGATTCATGAAGTGTGTATGCAAGCAGCAAGCTCGCCTGTTCGTTAGAACATCCATCTTCTTCATGAAGCATGGAAAGAAAGTCCTGCAAGAACTCAGGTGAGGCCACTTCTCCTTCACCATCATACGTGTAAGTGGACAAGAGATCAATGAACTCCCTCGTGATGGTGACACCTTCATTATTCGAAAAACATCACGAAGGGAGAAGAGTGCAAGAATCCAAGATAGATATGGAAAGGTTCAAAACAGGATAAGAGGACACAGCTTGTCATTTGACCCTCCTTCTAGCACCAAAAATGTTGATGGTGCTGGACCTGCCAACATGTCATGGGATCTCCCCAGTAAGAAGTCCCAATTAGACCTCAGATCCTTTGGAGTAGGAGTCTCAGTAGTGGGTCGTATGGTAATTCCTTGATCGCGATTTCGCATAGAGGCAAGATAACTCTGTTGGTAGTAAGGGTGTGACAGCTGTAGCGAGCCAAGGAAGGTGCATGAGAAGTTCTAACACATGGGGGTTGAGATGAGTGCACCCCTTGGAAACCTATGATAACACGCAGTTAAGAAGGAAGCTCACGAGCAAAGATACATCACAACATGGAAGGAAAGTTAGCAAGCAATCCAAAGTGATGGTTAAACCAGCAACACATTTCAGAAAGATTCATACATACGTACATAGATAGCTATACATGCATGCGTAAGTAAACATATACATATATCATTTAGAGTAAACCATATAGCATAGAATAAAATACAACATATGCATGAAATGTGTTGGCTCTTGTTATATTAATTCATGTAAGTTCCATTCATACAATACATCCATGTCAAACCACTAGTTCCAATAGCAGAACGTTACAACCACAACCACCTGCTCCTCCAAAGAGATGTACTAGCTCTACGCAGTGGAGAAGCCAAGGCTCATTACAATACTGTCCAAGCTCTATCCAAGATAGTCTTATCAGAAGCTTTGCTGACCAAAAGCATATACAATGAGTTGTGAGGGACTATTTATAGCAAGGGTGGGGTGACCCTTCACATTCCCCTTTGTGATAGTTCAACTACCCTCATGACTCTTCATCTACTCTATGACTGTTACATCCAACTATTGACACTTGACTTACACTTGAAAAGACATTACATTACAATGCACATGTACCCATGTGAGAGAAATGGCTTGAGCAATCCATGCTAGACATCACTATGACTTAGACAACCTTGGAAGTCCAACTCCTCAACATCCTCACGCTGATCAACAGTAACATCCTGATGCCTAGATTGGTAGTCCGCAATGGTGTTTGTGTGCTACTAGGTGACATATTTATGGAACCTGACTCTTGCCTCCATAGCATCTGGGTACATTTCTCGGGCTCCTCTGTCCAACTCGTTTGTGAGTATGCGCATCATTGTCTTCAATGCAGTTGGACCAACAATATACTTGTGCATGATGTCTGCACTGATGGGCAAGTCTAGGCTGGTGGCGATGCACATCAACTCATCGAAGTACGAGTCAAGATCTAGTTGGACCTGTGCCTTTGCCTTCCCCTAGTTGAGAGTCCCAATAGATTGGATATGTGCGTGCACCACAACATCCATACTCTTGAACACACGTGCATGGGAAGCCTGTGTATTAGTGATGAGCTGCGAGAGCTCTTCATCGTTCCAGACCTGACTCTAGATATGTGCCTTCAGCTCGACTGCACTGGCCTTCATCATCTTTCACAAGTGAAGCGGGGCTCCCTTGTATCTCATCATCCATGTTTGCATGTAATCAACAACAACATGCAAGTTTGTCAAGATATGTGCTCTTCTAGCACATCGTTGTTGCCATCTGTTGAGATGGATGACTGCCTTATGCACCGTGCCAAACATAGAGCACAACGCTCGCATGACTGTGTCAAGGGATAATACTTCATCTAGTATTGCCTTCTTCAGTTAAGCTCGGGGGGACGCTATCACCAACTATCCTCCTTACTAGGCCGTCTGTCGTTCCTTAGCCATTCACTCATTCTTAGCTATTAGAAAGCGAACACTTGAGCTAGTGGCTTCGACATACACTCTGATTGCATCGACCAAGGCTATTGGATGTTTGCGCACATTAGACATGATCACTCATTCCTCAAATTTCGTAAGAGATGTATGGTCATCTGAAGTCAACACTCTATGAGACTTCACAACTCTATGTTGAGACTCATCAAATGAGATGTTGTACATCTCTCCTTCCAGCTGATCTCCGAGGATCTCAGTACCTCCTCGGTCAATTGAGAATTTCTCATCATCTAGATGCAGTGAAGTAGGTAAGTCGACCTCTTAGTGGTGAGACATAAGGTCAATGTCTTGTTCCCATTCCCATTGCTCCATATCTGTATCCAACTGTTGAAGTGCTTGCTCTATCTCATGAGCAAAGTCTTTCTCTTGTGATGGTTCACCTTGTCTGCCTGATGCCAGCTGTTCTGATGAGTCCACTACTAGTACAGGAATTGTTTCATTTGTTTGCACATGTTGTGCCCCCTGCTATACCTGTTGCTGCTGCGCTTCCCTCTCCTGTTTGCGCAGCTCTTGGTCCTTCCGGAGTTACTCCTTCAGCTCATGCAACTCCTTCTTTGTTTGCTCCATTCTTCTCTTCTCCCTCTGCCTTTGCGCGATTTGCTTGTCTTGTTGTTGCCTCTTTTCCTCTATAGCCAAATTTTCTTTCTCTACCAGTGGATCTGCTTGGGACTACAACTTTTCTCTTCCTCCATGTGATCGACAACTTCCTCTTGCCCTTGTCACGCACTAGTATTATTTCCTCTGTTGTTACTACTACTAGTGCTGGTGCTATCCGGGATGTTGCTTCATGTTGCTTCACTAAACACTCCATGACGAAGCCAACCTATTCATTGGGTCTAGAGAAACTGTAGCAATATCTCCATTGGTCCTCCTCGGCCCAATAAAATGCCCCATGGATCCAGTTGAATTGTACCCTTGTGCAGTGATCTTTCACAATACAATGTGGGTGATATGGATTGTAACTTCGGAGGTCGAATGGATACTTCCTCATCTGTTCTGCTTCGACATTCACTTTCTTGAAACTTTGGATCTCATATAACCCAATCCGTAATGGAAGAGCGGGCCAAGTTGCCTTTTCCTTCCGATGCAGTCTAGCTATCAATCGTGCCAAGATGTGATATGTTACTTCTTGCATGACGAGCATGTCAAAGGAAAACTTCGTTAGAACATGTGGAGGCTTCTTTGTGTTGAACATTCGTATGAAGGTGTTGGACAGTGAGGCATACTAATCAACAATGTCTATTAGTGCCTCCATTGCTACCATCGACATGTAGGGTGGATCTTGTTCGAATATGATCTTCTAAAGTGGGTTGACAAAATGATTGGACAGTCGTGTGATAACTCCTCTGAAGCTGCATGTGGACAACAACTTACAATATGCATTCACAGCAGTCTCTGTCGATGACCATACCCACTCCAAGCCTGGGAACTCCTGTCGGGCACATATTGCATCTAAGATGTAGGCGGAGTGACTTTCGAGCCTTCGTTACTTATTCCTTCAGCTGATGAGCGAACATGTCGGATTAGTTACATGGTTTTCCCTCTCTAGCCAGTTGGTCCAGCATGATCACCCAACTCTGTGGGAAGGTTTCTGTGCTTTCTTGGCCATACAGTCGACATGAAAATATGACCAAGTATTGATACGCATTTCGCAGTATCTTCGTCTTGTAGATCTGGTTGGGTGTCATTCTGAATCTAGCCGCCTCCTTTACTCAGTTCTTAAGAATGACTATCAAGTTGGCATCGCTACTAGGTAAGCTGAAGGGAGTCTCCATGATAATCACAGGCTACGACATCTGATACATCTCATCATAATCTTGTGCCCAGAAGGTTTCAATCTTTGTCCCGCTAACACTGCTCAAATTCATCGTCTCAGGATGAGTGTGTGATACGGTCCAATGTATCATGTCCGCGCATGAAAACGCAGGGTATCTACATGAAATCTAGTACAAGCCGGACTTGTGAATGTTCACATACACTTGGTGGTCTTTGAGGTCTTCCCTGAAAGTGCCTGCAAATGCTTCATTGACCTCTTGCCATTTCAACTTGATGTCCTTGTCCATAAACAACTTGGTATCTTCATAGATCAGTAGAAATGTGGACACTTGTTCAATTGTTACTCCAGTTGCACTTCTGTTAGTGTCCTTTGATCCTGCTCTCTTAGAGGCCATTAATCATGTACTGCTAGTAGGTAGATGAATAGTTGAAAGATCTGGAGACAAAGAAGCATGCATGGCAAGAAATTTGTCAGCGAAAACCAAAGAAAATTTAGGGAATGACATAAACATACTTGGGGAATGATGGGCAAAGATTGCACAATTTCTTTTAGGAGGCTGGGTGACTGGATACTAGAACTGCACAAAAGGAAATCTGGGCTGTGTGGGAGGTAAGACTGGTTGCTATATTTTCGCAATGTACAATCCACACTGACTGCTAGCTATTGGGATTGCACAATGCGCAATTCCAGCTGGCAATGACTGCATGCTCAGGGATTACATTGCACAATTTTCTGGGCCAACAGTCACTGTCCCTCATAAATGTGCAAAGCAGTCCTAGAGGATAGTGCTTGGGTATAAATGCACATTTTTGGAGAGGAAGACAGAGCCTTCCTTCCTCGGATTGCGCAATGTTGTCTTGATGAGGCAGATCTCGGGCCAAGGCTGGCCATACTCGCCGACAAGCAACTGAAAGTGTTGGGACAGGGTCCCCTAAGGTCAATTTTTGGGCAACAACCCAAGTTTTGGGGCTGAAAGCCCAAGTTTTTGCGATGTAAAATGTAAAGTCTCCGCAAGTTATGGTTGCGGAGCACATAGATGTAAAGTGTCATGAAGGGTTTTTACCCTTCGTTTATGTAAATTGTGTCGGCTTTAGAATATCTACCCATGGTTTACCCATGGTCCGTGGACCATGGGATTGTATAAAAAGGAGAGTCCTAGAGAATCTAAGGAAGTGAAGTGAAGTTCATAGTTGATGTAATGGGTCAGTAGAAGTGACGAGCGAAGAGTATTAGAGTAGAAGAGAGGCTCTAAAGCTGTGTGTGCAGAGGCCTAGAGTAGAGTCCGTAGCTGAGTGTGCGGACACCTGCAATTGAGTGCGCAGGGTAGTTTGAGTCTGTAAGCAAATCTGAAGTATCAATAAAGAGACTATTCTGGAAATATCTATGTTTGATCTATTTACTTCTGTTATGAATGAATGCGTTTATGTTATGATGAATATTGGGTTTATGATTTAATGTTGTATTGATGCGCGAATCTATATGTTTCACATTTTTATACAAACACAAGTAATAATATATGTTTACGCGAAGAATATATTACTGCATGCTAAAGATATGAGACGCTTAAGATGATCTGGGTAATAACATACTTAGGAGTGATTACATAAGCGCGTAAGTGGTTGATTCTCTTGTTTAGGGTTCGCAAAAGACAGTCGTAGACCTTCACGAAGGTCTAAGGGTGATTGAGAGAAGTGTATCGATAAGCCCTAAAAGGTTTATCGATCTATGTGAAGGCAGAGTTAGGGCATAAAATGAAATTACACTAATCTATGGGTGCAGAAACTTGGTTCCAGCATCCCCCCATACTTCTTTGGGTGAGACTTCAGTCCGCGCTCCGCGGATTGATGGCGAAAGGGCCAGTAGTGTAGGGATTTGTTTGTCTAACTTAACACTGAACCTGGGTCAGGATCCCCTAAGCCAACAAATGGTTCTATTACCAGGACCTGGATCTGCATAAAGAGATGTGTGATGTCACATCATTGGAATCCAAGAAAGAAAGAAATTGAAGATCGGTTGGATAGAAAGATCCATGAAAGAGAACAGGAACCCACAATTGACGAAAGAATAGTGGTTGGACCGGTATTTGTATGTAGATATACACAAAATTTTATTTTGTTCCTTCCCGATTGACTTATACTAGTGGATCGCTAAATTGGAAAATGGCCAGGGAAGGTGGAGGTTTGACGGTCCAATAATTTGGACCCCAGAGTTAGTGCGAAGATTGGAAACCTTTGAAGATAAGATCCCATGCGTTGTCGATCACTGGCTTGATCATATCATAGGAGTGTTTGTGACAGAGTTCACGGTCGATACCTCGGTCAGCTACAGCGAAGCAGAACGATGCTTCTTCAAAGGACCACGAGGTAAGTATTAAAGATCTTTGAATACTTGGATTAAAATTCTCTTGTGTGAAAAGTGGGTTATGCAATTACCTTGATGTTTGGAGCTACGTGAAGTGGAAAGTTATTTAGGGATAGAAAGGGAACATGACCTGAATATAGGCCATTGATTGAGCCTCCTCTGAGTGATGACGAAGAAGTAGCACAGGCTTGTCCACAGAGTGTTGTCTAGTTAATAAGGCGAGGGTTCCCGTGAATACCACAACCACCCACACCACCTCCATCTTCACCTCCACCGCATAACCCACACTGCCACCACAACCACCACCGTTAAATATGGCGAATTCAGTGAAGTTGCTCGTTTTCAAGGGTTTAGGAAATGAGGATCCGGACCAATATCTGTTCGTTGCAAAGGTTGCATGGGAAGCCTAGGGCATTACAGATGTTCAGATGAAGAAAGAAACATTTGTTATTACTTTGCAAGAACGCGCACTAATGTGGTACATTAAGTATTACATTGACAACCCTACGGCTGCGTTGGAAGATATTCAAACTACGCTGAATAAGGAATTCAGTAGGCCCAAATATGAAGCGCAATCGATCACTGGATTCAAAGAGATCATGATGAAGCTGGGCGAGACACCCTTGGAGTTGGATCAGAGATTGAAGTGCAAGATCCGCAAAGCTAACATGAATCTTACGAATGGGCAGCACCGCGAATGGTTTGTGGCTTCGCTCTTGCCTCATCCGAGGGTTGCTTTATCATAGCAAAAGATTGGGACCCAGGCGGAGGCCCTTGAAATTGCAATGAGATTGCACGAGACACCAATTCAAGATGTTTCTTTGGGAGTTCAGCAGATTCACGCGGAGTTGCAGAACCTTTTCCTATAGTTCCAAAGTCTGAAGAAGGATAGAGCGGCTCAGCCAGAGGTGCATGAAGAGGTTTAGTGTTTGAAATGTAAGAGTCAAGGGCATGATAAATATCATTGTCCTATCTTTGTGAATTATGTTGCAGGAGGAGGGCTGATGCCTATGAGGGAACAGGACCTGAATAGCCCGTTGATTGAGCCTCCTTTGAGTGACGACAAAGAAGCAGCACAGGCTTCTCTGTAGAGTGTTGTCTAGTTAATAAGGTGAGGGTTCCACTGAATACCACATCCACCCACACTACCTCCATCTTCACCTCCACCACATACACCTTCGCCCACACTGCCACCACAACCACCACCGTTCAATATGGCGAATTCAGTTAAGTTGCTCATTTTCAAGGGTTTTGGAAATGAGGATCCGAACCAGTTTTGGTTCATCGCAAAGGTTGTATGGGAAGCCCATGGCATTACAGATGGACAAATGAAGAAAGAAACACTTGTTACTGCTTTGCAGGAATGCACCTTAATGTGGTACATTAAGTATTGCATTGACAACTTAACGGCTTTGTTGGCAGATATTCAAACTGCGTTAAATAAGGAATTCAGTAGGCCCAAATCTGAAGTGCAATCGATTGCTGGATTCAAAGAGATAATGATGAAGACTAGCGAGACACCTTGGGAGTTGGATTAGAGATTGAAGTGCAAGATCTGCGAAGCTAACATGAATCTTATGGATGGGCAGCACCGTGAATGGTTTGTGGCTTCTCTCTTGCCTCATTCGAGGGTTGCTTTATCACAACAAAAGATTGGGACCCAGACGGAGGCCCTAGAAATTGTGATGAGATTGCATGAGACACCAATTCAAGATGTTGCTTTAGGAGTTCAGCAGATTCACGTGGAGGTGCAGAACCTTTGCCTAGAATTCCAAAGTCTGAAGAAGGATAGAGTGGCTCAGCCAGAGGTGCGCGAAGAGGTTTGGTGTTTGAAATGTAAGAGTCAAGGGCATGATAAATATCATTTCCCTATATTCATGAATTATGTTGCAGGAGGAGGGTTGATGCCTCTGAGGCCAGAAGCTCAAGCAGGGCTAAGTGCAGTGCCCGCGTTGTGGCGTGTTATCTGTCAGGTAGCTAGAAAACATGTGATAGATAATTTCCACTTGCTGCAGAAATTTGTACGGACATCGCAACAGCTCTTCTGCAACATCTACAAATTGGTAGGTCACAAGGAGCGCAATTGTCGTAGTTACAAGTTAATGATGGAGAGAAATCTCACGTATCGAATGCAGACCGAGACTTAGCCTCTGGATCAAGGTGGTGAGGGAGCACGAGGAGGATATCAGGGGCACGAATGAGGTCGAGGCAGAGGAGGACCTGTTAGAGGTTGGGGGCAAGTTATTTGATACAATTGTGGAGGTCCAGGACACTATGCACGAGAATGCACAAAACTGACACGCCTGTCGTGCCTATACTGTAACCAGTTTGACCACGTGACATAATACTGTCCTATATTAATAGCTAAGATGTGCGAAAAGGGATGCATCCTCAGCAGCCTACATAGAACCTGCAGATGATGAGGGCTGAACCTCGCGAAGAGGATCCCACTGTGAATATTGTGCTGCGAAGTGGAATGATGATTGGTGAAGATAAGGGAAATCGACTTGAAGAAGGTGAATAGGTCTGCAAAGCTCTAGAAAAGGAGGTTGGATTTGATTTGGATCACGCGAAGGAAACCTTCATGGAAGCAAAGAAAAGCTTCACAGAAGCTTCTACCTCGAGAAGTCAGGATATGCAGTCTGAAGAAATGGACCCATCCATGCTTACTACCTTTTTCGAGACATGTATGAAGCTGCTACACAATAGTAAGGTCGTAAAGGGATTACATGAGTTGATCAATAAATGTGTTGGCAATGCTCCTGAAGGATCGCGCGTGGTCAGGAAAATTGGTAAGCATAAGGCAAGAACATGGCATGAGATGAGGCTCACCGCGCAAATAGGAGAGCATGAAATGGACCAAGTTATTTTGGATCTTGGGCTAGATGTGAGTGTTTTACCGAAACAGACATGGGAGAGAATGGGGAGACCTATGCTGCAGTGGTCTCCTATTCAATTGAGGATGGCGAATCAACGAAAGATTGTCCCCATGGGAAGATTTCAGGGAGTGACAGTCGATATTGAAGGCACGAGCGCTTGGCAAATTTCGAAGTAATAGAGATTGTCAATGACAACAATCCCTACCTCGCATTCCTTGGGATCGACTAGGCTATCGACATGAGCGGTGTGATCAATTTGAAGAAGCAAACGATGTCATTTGAAAGAAAATCACTCCGTGTAGTAGTACCTTTGGACCCTGCAGAAGGACCCCGCTATATTGAAACGGTTTGCAATTATGAAAGTGACGATGATTTGGACCAGATTTATAAAATAATGATGTGAGATCAAGATTGGGTAAATCCGACAACTGATGGACGTATTGCATGGGACCGCGAGAGCTCTTGCACATCAAATTCAGATGAGGAGTTGGAACACTGGAAGAATCGATTGCATGAAGTGTCTATGCTACGATGTAACATGATGACCAAATTGTTATGCTGTGTATCGTCGGAGGTAAGAAGTCTGCCTTATTATGATGGTTTAACCGATGTTGATAAATGTTTGGATGCATTTGAAAGGGAAGTTCCAAAGAAGCATCACCCAAGCCTTAGATTTGGCACTACACGCTACGCCCACAAGATAGTGGGGTATGCATAAATAAAATTTCGATGGATGGCGTGAATATAGAAGAATGATGAGGGTGCGGTTTGGTCACCCAAAGGTATGATTAACAGAGAAATACGACGGAAGGAGTGATCCACGTGACCACTTGGAAAAATGGACTGATGCTTATGGAGCAGAACCGCAACCACAGTGGGTGCATTTGTTATGTCACACTTTAGACGTGATACCAATGAATTGGTACTTGGAAACAGAGCTCTGCCATGGCACGAATGAATGGGATACTTTGCAACAGGGATTCTTGATGACATTCAGCTTTGAGGATGGATTCGAGTGCATTGATGAAGCGTTGCAAGAGGTTAAAGCAATGATCTTTAGAATCTCGCAGGATCCCTTGGATTTGATTCAATCAGATTGAACCACCTAGTTGCGCGATGCGCTGGAGTACTGCAATGTGACTACTAAAGAAGAAGAGGAGGATCCGAGGAACATTAACATCCCAGAGACAGAAGGTCACCGCGAAGTTGAGGGGTTGTAGATAGAGAATATAGATATCACCATGTCACTGAAAATTTGACAAGTGAACATTGGGATAGAGGTGGAGCCGAAGTTTGCGAAGATAGGGGACTACTGGGATGACGCTATGGTGGATAAGGTCATTGATTTTCTCCGCGAGTACCAAGATTCGTTCCCTACAAAAATTTCAGACCTGAAAGGCATAATAGGCGATTTAGGGGTGATGAGAATAACATTGAAACCAGACGTGAAGACTGTGAAATAGAGGCCATATCGCCATGTATAGTGATCCTGGTTTAAGTTAAATAGATATAAAATAAAATAAATATATAATAATGAAACATCATATATATTAATGAAGTGGGTAAAAATCCCATTTAATAATGGTTTTGGGATAGTTTATAAATATCTTTGTTTAAATTACATAGGTATAATAAAATATATTATATGACGATGATGATGAAAACCATGTATAGTGATCCTCGTTTAAGTTAAATAGATATAAAATAAAATAAATATATAATAATGAAATATCATATATATTAATGAAGTGGGTAAAAATCTCATTTAATAATGGTTTTGGGATAGTTTATAAATAGCTTTGTTTAAATTACATAGGTATAATAAAATATATTATATGATGATGATGATGGTTAGCGTCCACACGGACCAAATTTTGGTTTATTAGACCTAAAGAAATGAACTATTTAGTTTGATTTAAGATTTTATTCCTATGCTCAAAAAGCTCGGAAAGGAGCCTCCCAAGATCACTATAATTTTGACATCGTAAAAGGCTAGGAAGGTCAGTATTGTAACAAAGATTATGAAACTGAGATCTAATGTGGTTGTACGTGGGGAACTCTAAGAGGAAGTGATTTTCATCCTCTTTGTTCATATTCTCAAAGAGATGGCAGATCCCTTCCATCCATGGTGTTTTAGGAACTTCCCAACGACCTGTTTCACTATGGAGCTCATGAGAGTTCTTTCTAATCTTGACCATATTAATTTTCTTCTTTGAGCTAGTTAAAACAGAGAGATACTTTTGATCTTCTAGGGTGGGGTTGATGACCACCTTATAATATCTTAATTTTCTTTTAGCTGTTAAATCTTTCTCACACCACAATTTTTCTTTGAACTTAGAAGTAACAATATTTTTTTATGTCAGATATCATTTTGGGATTCAACTGCGTTAAGTAAGTCATTCACGTATGACCATTTCCATGAGAGGTAGTCGTAACTGACTAATTTCTCATGATTTTTGAATAGTTCTCTTAGCATTCATTGCATCGGGTGATGCTCACAGGGGTGAAGAAGTGGGATTGAAACTAGTGAAATGTGGAGAACGAATCACATAGCATCAATCATCACTTCCGGGGCTTGCACCCGGTAACCAGGACTTCCCAGGAGGTCACCCATCCCAGAACTCCTTTGGCTCAAGCGCGCTTTATGTTATACAATGCAACATTCTCGTTGATCTCCCAATGGTTTAACTAGGCCCTGGTGTCTTTATACCAACCTCGTTTGAGCCTTAGGTGGTTTTGGATGGAATTTAAAGCTAGCTTAGGAAGTCTATGGTCTCCTATGTTATTGAGTTTGTGCTCGTACAATAGAAGCCTAGTCATAGCTAGGCTCTCAATAGGGGAAAGAACCACTTCTATACGGAGAATAGGATAGGGTGTATTGCTTTTAATTTTGAGGTGATACATTATAAAATGCTTTTGGATTTGCTCAATATTTCTCTAGGTTTATTTAGAGATGTTGCAACCCCAAACCTCACATCCATACAAGATAACAAGAGTGACTAAAGTTTGAAAGAGGAACTTCTTTCTATCCCACATTACGAGGTTTTCCATTTTACAATTATTTTCAAGACCAAAATAAGCTTTCCACCCCCCATTAATCTTTTTCTCAATGCTATAGTTCCAGTTGAGTTTGTGATGAGTATCAATTCCTAGGTACTTGTAAGAAGACACTTCCTCCAAGTTACTATTGTCATACATAAAATTAGCGTAATTGTCCTTCTTGGATTTGATAATCATAACTTTTGTTTTGTGAGTGTTAACTGTCATACCCATGGTAGAGCAGAAATCCTTAAGAAGTCTAAGTTGCTTATCAAGATTAGATGTGCACTTTGCGAGAAGAACAATATCGTCAGCGTAGAGAAGAAGGATGAAGACTATCCCAGCTAAGATCATGCTAGCACAACCTGATTCCTCTAAACAACCTTCTAGCTTGCCGATGTAAATGCCAAATAGGGTAGGGGAGAGGGGGAAACCTTGTTTAACTCCAACATTACACTTAATATCTTTCGACCACCCCTCATTTCTCTTTAACTTGCAATTACATTCTCATATAACCTTATAGCGGTAACTCTCAACTCGAAAGGAACCTTTAGCTCTTCTAATCTATTCCATAGGTTTTTTCTAGGAACCGTATCGAAAGCCTTTCTAAAGTCCAAAAAGTAACAAAAGAGATTGGATTTATCACTGCGGCATTCCTCCACAATGATCTTAAGTGTAATGATGTGATTCGTTGTTGAGAGTTACCTTCTAAAACCTGCGTGGCCTTTAGCCCATTTACCTTCACTTTCAAGCCATATGCTCAACTTATTTTCGAAAATAATACCATATAACTTGGCTAAGAGAGGGCTGATCATAATTGTCCGATAATTATAGGGGTTATATGTATCCCAAATTTTAAAAATAGTGATAATGAGGCTCTGAGTCCATGGTTTAGGGAACCCTTGCTTAACTGCTTGATTGAAAAGATTGTGGATGTGGGGGATGAGAACATGACCTCCAATTTTAATATTTTCGCCTAGTAACCTTCAATGTCCTTAGATTTCCCATTTGCCAGGCGTTTAACCCAAAATCAATGTCTTCTAATGAGAAAACTTGTTTCGTTGTGAGCAGGGTTTCGAAGTTATCCATGACGTTTGGAGATTCATAAAGCTTTTCAAGATAGGAATTCCAGTCGTGTAAAGCAGTTTTATTACTATATTTAGTTTTCCTAGTTAGAATCTACCTCCATAATTTCTTAGGAGCTACCTTAGAGAGATGTAAGAGATTTTCTTGTCTTTTTCGAATATACTGCCTTTTTTTCCTTTTAGTTAGGGCTTTGTATGTTTTTATCTTGCCAATTTTAAGAGATTCATCAACAACTTCTTTAATTTCTCTCCTCGTACTTTTACAATCTTTGTCATACCATGGGTTGTTTTGCTATTTCTTTTATTACTTGAAACTTCAATTGAGAGCTTTTTAATAGAATATGAGAGGGTTGTAGTTAAATTATGATAGAGGTCTTCTATGTTGTCTATACTAGATAAAGGAAGCAAATTAGGTTTTAATTCATTTAGAAAGAGATCGTTTTTATTTCTATCAAAGATTAAGTTCTTTTGGCTATAAGGATTATCTTCTATGGGATCTCTATGCATGAAAAAATTGAGAGTTATAAGTAAAGGCCTATGATCAGAATCAGGCTCATGGTCGTTTAAGATGCCAAAATTTATTATTTCGTTGTATAAAGGGAGATCAGAAATAACATAGTCTAGCACACTACTACCAAGCCCATGGATGCAGGTCATCTAGCTAGAATTGGGCCACTTCTTTAGACCGTTGCAAATTATGAGATCCTGAGCACTACAGATCTTGACTAGTTCTGACCCAAACAAATTCTCCTCGAGGTCTTCAGAGCTCCTTTTGCACCAGCTAGCCAGAGTAAGGTCCTCGTCTAACCAAAGAGGATTAGGGTTGAAATGATTGCTTAGAAGAATAGCGTGGTTGCTTGAAGTTCGAGCATTAAAGTCACCCATTAAAAGGATATTACCTTCATTCCTTAGGCTAGAAATATCATTCTCTAAACCATTGTAAGGAATATTATTATCTATATTCTTTTCCTTATAGAAGTTATAATTGATGGGGGGAAAATAACACATTGCTATGTAGGTCTTTTTATCATTAATGTCAGTAATCTCTATCCAACTATACTGGTTGTAAGGGTTGTTTTTATAAATCCTAGCATGGAGGGAAATGTTCTTCTTAATGTAACAAGATATACCCCCAATTCCTCTATGGGAGGATCGCTTGTTCCAGGTATACCATAGTACAAAGCCATCTATGTTAGGGACCTTAGATTCTTCGTGCTCCCAAGTTTCAACAAGAAAATTAATATCAACATCATTCGAGATCCAACTTAGCTTGGGGCCTTTGTTCCATGGAAATCCCCGAAAGTTCCAAGAAAGTCTAGAGCATGTTGAATTTCTTTTATTATTGTCTTTTTAGTTTCTATCTCGAATAACGATGTTTCGAATTCTGATTATTGCCCATTTTCCTTCCTTCCTAGCTTCTTTTACTTTTTGAACCTCCTTTCTTAATTCTGCTCGATCTTCTGAAATGAGATCTTCATTTATAAATATTCCCGTTCCTTTTATACTTGAGGTTTTACTAAGTATGTCATACTTATGGTCAGTAGAGCTCACCTTTATTCAGATCAACCTTCCTTTATTCTCAGTTAATTTCCCCAACCTTGTTGCTTCTATAAGACACATTGTTTCAATTTGTAATATATTATGTAATTATTTCTGGGCTATGGATAAAGTATCCTCGTCTACCTCCTCTTCCAAACTGAAGATTATAATGTTCAAGGCCCTTTTGTTACACTCATGGTCTAATTCGATCAATTTTTTCATTTCATATTTAATTGGTTTGATATCTAATTTACCTGCCACACTATTGAGGGTGAGGCGGCTATTAACTTTTTCTTCTAGTTCTCAATCATGTCCTTCATTTTAAAACTCTCTAAAGTATCAACATATCATTGATGGGATGTTTGTTTCATATCTTGGTTTTGTTTTTCTATAACCTGCAACCTAGTCTTCATTGCCTCCATTTTATTCTCCAATAGTTCTATTTTATTTTCTATTTGTTTTTGGATCTTGTCTTGAAGAGATGTGAATTTATTTTCCAGCATGGCTTCTAACTCTGTTTGTAGCTTGACTTCTCTTTCTTCTCTATGTTTCTCTAAAGACTCTATACACTCATAAAGGCTCTGTAGAGTAACTGTGCTAGGTCTACCTTTGGTAATCTTTGGTAGCTGTGGTGAATTATTCATACTTGAAAAATATATTAGCAGATATGTATTAGAAAAAGATAAGGAATATGTGCACCTAATATTAGCAAACCGGACTGCAAACCACACGGATTAGATCTGGAGTGTTTGAGGAGACCACCTGGCTTATCAGAGTTGTATTTAGCGCCCACGACAGGTAGGTATGTATGTGTGCCAAAGTTTATATGCAAAATCATCTGAGTACTCAACCACATAAATAAAAAGTATTTTAAAATAAATATATTAATAAATATCATAAAAATTAAGTGGAATTATTTATAAGTTTACTTTATTTGTAAATATTATTATCATAATATAATTTTAAAGTTATTTTGACATGTATATTAATTAATTAAAAAAATTTCTATATAAATAAAATATAAACAATATTGTTACATGATTAGCAAAATTATATAATATATTAATATGTAACTTGATAATATTTTTAATAATAAAAAATATTTTAAATTAATTAATAATATTATTTTAAATTTTAAATATTTTTTTATTTTTATTTTTTTTTAAATTCTAGTCAAATTTTAACGATGGTTTAATTAAATAACCATGAGATTTTAAAAACTTTACGAAGATAAAGATATATTAAGAAGATAAATAATGAAGCTATTTTATTAATGATCTGTCAATGAGACGGATGATAAATACTAATAGATGACTCACAAGGTGTAAAATGCATTTGTATAGCATGAACAAGGGGTATCGCCAACTAATATAAAAATAATATTTAGATTGGATGTTCTAAACCCGCAAATTCTTATTTGTATACGTATTCGACATGCATTTAACCATTTTGCTTGAGATGGCATGAGAATCTGTTGTACACGTTTTTAGTTGTTGGAAGGGTTTTGGAGTAATTGGATATCAATGCGTTTTTAATTTCAAATTTAATTATATGTTAATTAAAATTTATTTTTTTATTTGATGTCACACTTTTTATATCTATAGTAATTTTTGTAATTATTTTTCGGACAAATCATTTAGGCATTGTTTGATGGTGATGGTCTACATTACAAACTTACTAATGAGTTTCATCTTTAGAACCAAGGTGAAAAAATCGATCTATCAATAGGAATAAATAGAAGTGAGATATATTAAGTTCCAAACTTGGCCAATAGGATAATAATAATATTTTAACAATAACGGTTAGTTTTTAGTAAGAAATTTTAACTAATTTGGTCAAAGTGAGATAAATA
>APFE031695579.1:1023-13355 GCA_000404065.3 Pinus taeda | reverse complement strand
TGAAATACATTATGTTGTCCATGCTCCCCTTGAGTACATGCAGAGTCTGCAAAGATAATTTTCAAAAGAATAACATGACTCTATAACTCAACTAAGTGAGTATGACTTCCTTAAGACCAATGACTCATACATACATCAATCACCCAACCAAGTGGGGATACACCAAATTTGACTCATCCACCCAACCAAGTAGGGATATACAAAATGTTTATACATAACTGAAATAGTAATTATTACATCATCCTTCCCATGCATAGTGGGGTTACAAATTAGGTCTTTACATGACCTTTACGTCAAATGATATACATGAAATTCATAATAAGGACCAACAATCTAAACAATACCATGATAGTCATCAAAAACTATCATACAACATATATGATATGTACCATAAGCATCTGTGAGCGGCATTAAGATCAACAACCTGTATATGTCCGTCATCGAGAGAGTCACATGAATCAAACAACTATGTGGATAAAGCAATATAAGTATCCTTACGTACCAATATCTTCTAATATAATGCCAACAATGCATTATTAGAAGCATATGTTCCCCCTAAACCTGTGCCATATATTCACTATCAGAACTGATAATTTCATTTGTTAGTAAGAATCATCAAGGCATCATCATCAACTAGTTGTTCATAAAATTATTAAGAGCTTATGAGTTCCAAAAACACTTCCACATATCATCAACAGACTGTAATCGTCATCACTCGGAATAGAACATATAATTGATAATTGACTTAACCATATCATACCCATTTTTCTGAGTCTGTCCCACTGTTTTTTCCTCAAACCAACATATACAGCTCCTCGAAAATGTAGTGGGAGGAGTCTTTAAAAAAATTCCAAGAATACTCCATGTTTCCAAATATCCAATTTATTTGGATAAGGAAGTAGAAGATTTTGAAAGGAAAATGGTTCTACCGCAACAAAGCGGGCATATTAGAATTATAGAAATTGTGGGATTTGGCGGGGTTGCAAAAACTATCCTTGCAATAGAAAGAGATCACATTACAACAGATCTTTCTTTTTATTTGATGTTAGAGACAAAACTTTAATTTCCTTGCAAAATCAACTTCTTTAAGGACTTGGCTCAATGGAATGGCCAAATAACCAGCAGTGGTCAAGTTATAGAGATACTGGGAAGGTATTTTGCAGCTTCTAAATCTCTCATCATTTGAGATGATGTAGATCATATTCAGCAGATGAATGCATTTCTTTCACCAGCTAGGGATTTCCTTCCTTCTGGTAGCTTGACTTTAGTTACCTCTTGTAACATGGATGTTATTATAAGAGGGGGAATTGTAGATTCATCCATATACAAGCTCACAAGACTGGATCCGCAATAGTTGATTGAGATCTTCTGCTCTCACGTCTTTGACAAATCTTATCAAGATGTGGGTTTTGAAGTAGTTAGTATGATTTTGGTAGCCTGTAATGGATTGTCACTATCTCTCATAGTGCTTGGGGTGCATCTACATGGTGAAAAACATTTGAAGTATTGGCATGCTTAATTACACAAAATATCCAAAGCACTTCACACGGATATCCAAAGCAGGTTCAAGATGAGCTATGATGGTTTCGACGAAGAGGTGAAGCATATATTCTTAGACATTACGTGTTTCTTCATACCACAAGATAGAGACAGAGCATAAGAGTATGAGACGGATCTGTTTGGAAGGAGAGTTGGGTTTTTGGAATCTACAAAATAGGTGTCTACAAAATCAAATAAGAATGCCCGACTACCTTAAGGAAATGGGGAGAGACTTGGCTAAGAAAGAACCTCCAGATTGTTGGCGTCGTATTTGGCTTCCAGCTGAAAAATTCTTTATCAGCACTCACCCGTATGTATTTTGAAGCTTTAGAGTGACTTTGAAAATAATGTTCTGCTATCAAATTTAGAAAAATAATTTTGATAATATTGTTGTCAAGATTGTTTGTAAATCTTGATCTCCTAATCTAATTTGCATAAATTTCGATTGATATTTATGCAAATTATATTAAGAGCTTAAGATTTGCAATGCCGTGTCTATCCCATTTGCAATGAAAGGGGTAAAAGGGAGGGTATAGCCGACGAGGAGCGAGGATTGAACTTTGGAGTGCATCGCAGAATTGCAGGTTCATACTAATGGACCACTAGTGCACAATAGTGTCACAGTTCATAGATTTCTTCATATATCTCTAAAGGTACATTGACTGCGTGCACATATTCACTAGTATTCAACTTCTACCCATTTTTATTGCATCCATATATTTATTTTATGCAAAGTTTTTCGAGACGTGAAGTTTTTTATACATGTGAATAATTTTGATTTGATCGACCTCTCCTATCTGTCATAGACCTCTTATATTTAGTGAGATTTGAGTATTTGTGAGCATTCCTATGGGGGAGTACATGCTCCTTGGGGTATTTCTATCTGGGCGACCACTCCTAAGTATCGACCTTTCTATATAGTGGGTTGAGTAGTCGTGATATAATACATGCAAACAAGTACATGATATGTTTTTCTGAGGTGGTTCCTCAAACTAGACTGGAATCGGTGCCTCTTTTTGGGTGGTGGTTTTGGTCATACTTTATGGATGTCTTTGTGGCCATTGAGAGGTTTTCTCACACTTGGTTTTTTCACTCATAACTTTGGGATGTTAAATTATCTTTTACTGGAGATTTTTCAAGTTGGACTACTTCTGATTGCCGCTCTATATATTCTGTATCTAATTGCCTTTGATCATTGTGGTTCTTAGCGTAGACCAAACTGTTTGGGAAGGTATTCTAAAGGCTTTCAAACCG
This sequence comes from Pinus taeda, assembly GCA_000404065.3. Taxonomy (NCBI): domain Eukaryota; kingdom Viridiplantae; phylum Streptophyta; class Pinopsida; order Pinales; family Pinaceae; genus Pinus; species Pinus taeda. The sequence goes on along the minus strand of APFE031695579.1, from coordinate 10,562 downwards.
GAAGACGACATTGAACTTGGGATCCCTCCAAACGAGTCGAACCTCAATTATCTCTGGAAGAAAGGGATTGATTCATTTTACATCTCATGTCCATGCAAAGAACTTGGCTTCACATGCTGCCGTAAATGGTGGACGTGTTGGGGATGTTGTTGTTGCTAATCAGATTACTATCCATCCCATTCGTTTTGGCTACGATTCATCATCATCTCGTGTTGTGCTAGAGTCTAAGTTGCTCCTGGTGGCAGGGGGTGGCGGATTTAATAATCCGGCTGGTTTAGTGGGATGTAACTATTTTCCGATGAAATTTGAAACACTTCCTGGTCATCCAGCCTAATACTAGAAAGGTCCTGACATGTTGCATGCAAACCTAGCGAATTGTATACCACTACGTGTCGGGGATGGTTGATTCATCGACTTCTATATGATTTTAATTACGAGTTGGTGGTATATTATTGCATGATTGGTACGTTGGAATTTTATATTCTCTACCTATGGGTTTGGTGGGATATGGGATCTGCACCCTCTTTGTTTTGTGGAATTGTACTCTGCGACATTTATTCTGATTGAAAATATTCCTCCATACTCATGGTCCATTTCGGGAAATGGCCGCAATCACCTCTAAATTCTATATCGGTGAAGAGTTGAGTATTTATAGGTATTGACAGGCCCTCTCCTTGGGACCTTGTGATCAGACTTTTTCTTTGGACTGTACCCCGACTGCTCTCCTGGTGTTATTAATCACAACTTACCACCTTCTCGAGTCACTGAATGTGTCTTTGATTTTCGTATATCCATATATATTATGGGATCTCCACCCCTTGTTCTGGTTTTCTACCTTAATTTCACTCTACCCACATGGCAAACCTCATTGATTTCATCGCCTCCCTGAATGTTGATGTGTTGGCGCACGAAGCTTTTATCCGTGCCACCCTTGCCACAAAAAACACCCACACTCCAAATCATCCCTCAGGGTCCCGCCACTCCCATGTTGACCATATGTGATCTGAAATGGAGCAGATTAGTGATGCTATGCTAATTTCCCATTCAGAATAAAACCCAAGATGCTTATCATTTTCTTATCAAGTGCTTAAGGATTAATATTTTTCTTAATTCACTGATTCCCATGAGAGTTTCTTATGTAAATGCTAGAAAAAATTTAACATAAAACATATGTTGAATAGCAGAAAAATAACAAAGAACATTGAAATACAACAAACATAAAGCACATGATAAAGGAGTTCACCCCTCATGGGCTATGTCTCCTTGGCCCAGCTTCCAATGGCTTGGGCCTCTCTATTATGCTCAAATTACAACAAAAGTGTGTTTACAATGCTCAGATGCCTCTGGAATCTGTCTTAATGAGTTCAGAATACTCAAGAATGGCTATCTAGCCTCTTTTTGCATCCAATTTGGATAAGAACTGAAGAAGTTATGACTTCTCCTAGTTCTCCCACTATTTGTTCCACTAAATGCTCCAAAATCAACATAATCGCACAAATTCACTCCAAAATCCGCTAACCGAGTGAGAATTTGGCCTCGCTGTGGGCCATAACCCGTCGGCCATATCACAAATTGCAATCAATGGAGTTTTGTGGTCTTATGGACTATGAACTAGGCAGGCGATATGTGATTGCAATATGGTGGACCCGCTGGGAGTATTAAACTTAACATATGAATTATCGCATTCGGGAAACTAATCGCAAATTGCATTCAACGCTTTCCATCAGCAGATATGAAAACCCATACCACTGTGGACCCACCGAGATGATCAAATCTAGTCCATAAAATATCGGGTCCAGAGCCCCATCATAAATCGCAAGCAGTGTTTTCCCTCAGTAAATATTAAAGTCCATACAACTGTGATATCAACAGACCCACCAGGCTATGAAATATAGTGTATAACATATCACGTCAGGGGACCTTTCGCAATCAGTGGAGTACCGGGGGTAACAAAAATATCAGCATGGTTTTGGTGCGACATGCGATTGCGATTATCGCAAATCACAACCCAACGTGTCGAGGGCTGATTTTTTTAATACCTTCCACCTGTGATATGCAATTGCGATTAGATCACATCGCAACCTGTCTATGTTGGGGCTGATTCTTAACCAATTTCCTCTGTTTTTCCCCGATATGAGACATATGGGACACAGTGGCAACCTTCCACTTAACGCTTTCCCATTCGCTAGGACCATTTCCATGTCATCCAATCCTACCATGTGTCCAAGTCAAACCTGAACTTTGAATTTCTCTAACTTCTGTATATGAGCTCAGATTTGAGTGTCGTTCACACCATTGGATTCAGAATGACGAGCTCTTCAATCTAAAGATGAGCTTGAAAAAATTCTGACACTTTTATTTTTGAGCATAAACTTGAGCACTTGATCACTCCTCCCCACTAGAAGCCTTTTGGACCCCAAAATATTATATTCAGTTATTGAATAGATGAGGGTACTATTCCATCACCTTACCCTCTTCAATCCATTTGGGCTTTGATGGATTTTTACCTTTGAGACCACTCAAAGATAATCAAAATTTCCCCTCTTTGATGACCTCGTTCTTCTGTCAAGTATGGTGTCTTGCTGAAGCTCATTAAGAAATTCTGCAAAAAAATATTAAATTGATGGAATCTATACACTTTCTCCTTGATCTTCAATCAAAGGAGTTTCATATAGTCTCAAATTTTCAACACCAACAACAGAATAAATTTGCATATATGAAGACAAATCTCGCTTAAAATAATTATTACCAATCTTTTCTAGAACTTTAAATGGACCATAATGGATTGGTTTCAACTTTTTACCTTCACTTTGAAGCCTTCCCTTGCTAATGTGAAGCCAAACTTCATCACCTACTTGAAACTGATGATCCACACGATTCTTATCATGTCTTGCCTTATACTTGCTTTGACTCTTTTCTAGTTGTTCTTGAAATGTTTGGTGAATCAACTGAATTTGCTTATTGAATTTCTTTGCTCTGTCTATGTCACTATGTCCATCTAAAGCTACATCTTTCTCAAAGATGAAATCCAAAGGTGATTTAGGAAAATAACCAAGACATGCCTCAAAGGGCGAAGTTAGAGTAGAAGAGTGTTTTGCTTGGTTGTAAGCATGCTGAATATAATGCCACTGTTCATCCCAAAACTTCGGATGTTTGCTACAATATCCTCTTAGGAAATGAATAACTGTCTTGTTAACCACTTCAGTTTGACCATCTATTTGCAGATGGAAGGTTGTACATTTCTTCAACTGGGTGTCCATTAAGTTCCATAAACTTGACCAAAAATTTCCAACAAATCAAGAATCACGATCACTTACAACAAAAGCAGGTAATCCAAAATGAACCCATACATTTTGAAAGAAAAATTGAATTGTTTGTTCAACTGTAATTTGTTTTTTACAAGGAATTAATATGCACATCTTGTTAAACCTATCCACAACTACATACAAATAATCATGACCTTTTCTTGATAAAGGAAGACCTCCTACAAAAATCCATAGAAACACTTTCCCATGGATGTGAAGGTACTGGAAGTGGTGTGTACAATCCTAGTTTCCTATTACTAGGTTTACTGACTGCACATAATGAACAACCTCTGATAAAATGTGACGCACTTTCAAGCATACGTGGCCAGTAAAAATACCTCTGAAGATTTTCCAGTGTTTTACTTACACCAAAATGTCCAGCAATAAGAGAAGTGTGCGCTTCCCTTTTGACATTCACTCTCTCTCCCTGTGGAACACAAAGTTTTCCCAAATGATACAAAAAAGTATCATGTACATGGTAGTCTAATTCCTCAACTTGGTGGCCTTGACTCAAGTTTGAATATACATCTTGAAAGTCAACATCATTTGTGTATTTTTCAACATAACGTTCAGGCAAAACAAAATTATTCTTGAGTAAAATGGCTACATTAACAACTGGTATAGAAAGCATATTAGCAACTCTGTTATAAATAACTTTCTTGTACCTTATTACCAAGTGGAAATGCTATAAAAATCCCATCCAACGAAAGTGCCTTGATTCCTGAAATTTTGTTTGATATTGTAGATATTGGAAAGGTTGATGATCGGTGTGAATAATGGTTTCTTTACCCATCAAGTAATGCTTCCATTTCTTCGCACTTTGCACCAATGCATAAATCACTTTATCATATGTAGGATAGTTAATAATAGCACCATTAAAAATATCAGAATGAAATGAAATGGGCTTACCATGCTGTAAAAGAATTGCACCCATGGCATATTCACTTGCATCTGTTTGTATTTCAAATGGTTGTTTCAAATCCGGCAAAGCAAAAAATGGGGTTGAACTGATCCTTTGTTTTAAAGCATCAAATGTTTTTTGTTGTTTTCCTTCCCACTGGAAGGCAACCTTCATGCTGCGCAAATCATGTAATGGAGCTGTTATGGAAGAGAAATTGCAAATAAACTTCCTCCAATACTGTGATTCTCCCAGAAAACTCCTTACTTCTGTGACTGATTTTGGTATTAGATAATTCACAATGACCAAAACTTTAGAGGGGTCAATCTTCAGCTCACCTCCTCCAACTATATGGCCCAAATACACTAAGGAAGATTTTTTAAATTCACATTTAGACATCTTCATAAATAACTATTCTTTTCTCAAGACATCCAACACTCTCCTCGCTTGACATGCTCTTCTCATGATTTGCTGAATATCAAAATATCATCTAAATAGACAATTACAAACTCATCAAGAAAGGATCTTAAAACATCATTCATAACTCTCATGAATGTAGCTTGAGAGTTGCAAAGACCGAAAGGCATAATCAGCCACTCAAACAATCCCTATTTGGTTTTAAAAGTAGTCTTCCAAATATCCTTCTCAGCTATTCTAACTTGATGATATCCACTTCTCAAGTCTAATTTAGTGAAATACTTTGCATTCTTCAACTGATCTATCAAATCAACTATTCTGGCAGTGGGTATCGGTTCTTTACGGTAATTTTATTCAAAGTTTGATAATCTATGCACATGCAGTAGGTTCCATATTATTGGGTACCAAAACAATTGGTGAACCACATGGTGAAGTAGAGGGACGAATTGCACCTTTATCTAACAATTCCTGGACTTCTTTCTTAATTTCTAAACTTTCCTGAATTGACATTCAATACATACTGATGTTTGGGAGTGGACAGTCTTCTTGTAGCTGTTGGCATTATGATACAGGTATGATACAGGTGTTGTCCTTGATGGAAACTCACTTAGATGACAGATCATATTACAACTAGTAAATAGAAAAGAATTAATGATCATAGAGGTATATGCAGGTGTGATGTGACAAAGAAGCGTATACACGTGGGTTCACCATATACCAAGTCGCGTATATGTACGCACGCACGTTTACAGAAGGAAAGGCGCGTACATGTTGGGAATCTAAGTTTTGGTCCATGGTATTTGGTCCATGGTATTTTGGTATTGGTCCATGGTATTTGGTCCGAAGTGTTGACCCCATGTATTGGGTCCAAGGTATTGATTCTATGTGGTTTTGGACCATGGAAATGAGAGAGGCCTAAACCTATATAAGGAGAAGATCATTAGGCCAAGAGGTGCAAGTGTGCAAGTGATGAATATCTGATGAAGTGTGAGATCTAGTATGTTGGTTATGGGTTTGTGATGCTTTGCTTCATCTGAACCTAGGAGGCACCTATGCGGTTGATAAAGGTTGATGGACCAGGATCATGAAAACTAAAATGCATTATCATTATATGGTATGATCATGAATAGATCTGAATATTGACGCATGTTTTATCCTTTATATCTTATGTTCTAGGTATATATGAAGTTGAAAATTGCAGCGAAGGTATAAGTAATTATTTTTAGATCTGTATGCAGGTTCTTTATGGTGAAAGGGCGTATACACGTTGGTTCGACACAGTGAAGTAGCGTATACATTATGAAATTTGATGTTTGAGGTTGTTGTTGGTTCTAGTGGTTGTTGCAGAGTTTTGGGCTCTACTCTATGTTTTGGTGACTGTGTTTTGATGTCAGGGTTAGTGATTCAGAGTTAATGATTGTATTGCAGTGGTGATTGTTTTGTACTTATGGATCTAGTTTGAAAATTTATGAAATGTGGTCCCTGGAAGAAAAGAGAAGGTTGTAGCCTTCTGTAGGTCAGCACCTATGTACTAGTACATCAACTAGTACAAGAGCTAAGGGGGTTGTAGATCCCTTCCAAGAGAAGCTGGAGAATGAGGGAAGGTTGTAGCCTTCTGCAGGTAGAAGCTTGCGTACTGATATAAGACTGCACTAGTACATAAATATTGTAAAAACAAGTTTCTTATTAAAAGAAGATAGAGACGAATTGCAGCAGGTGGTTTTCACCCACATTGGGTTTCCACCTTATATCATGGTGTTCATGTGTGATTCTTATGTGTGATGATCTGTTCTGTTTTACTGCACCTGTTTATTGTTCATATGGTTAATAATGTTTTGATGCACTCATTGAAGATCAACTAACTGAAGCATAAGTTTTCTGGATATATGCTAGTTGCATTAAACATAGTTGCGTATACACGCGGGTATCCTTAACTGAAGTAGCGTATATGAATCTGATAATGGAAATGAAAAGATTATGATTTGCTAATACTGATTCACGCCCCCCCCAAGTATTATTTTCAACAATTGGTTTCAGAGCAAGTCCTTCAGAAGAAGCTTGATCGCTTGAACGAAGATCCATCAGGATGAGTAATCAAGAAAGAGAGGGATCCATCAGACCACCAATCTTCGATGGAAGCAATTTTTTCTACTGGAAGATAAGAACCACAACATATCTACAATCTCTTAGAACAGATGTTTGGGGACTCGTGGAAGGAGGATATACATATCCATCAATAATTCTTACAGATACAACAGATAGAAAGCAATATGAACTCAATGCCAAAGCTGTTACTATCTTATTGGGAAGTTTGTCACAATCAGAATTTTGTCAAGGTCATGCAGTTCAAATCAGCCGAAGAAATATGGGACAAAATAATTCTAAGCTACGAAGGAGATGATTAGGTAAAACGTGCTAAGCTTCAAACTCTCAGAATACTGTATAAAACTCTTAAGATGCATAGTAATGAAAGCATAGCTAATTACTTCCTACGTATAGATGAGATTGTCAATTGTATGAGGAATCTGGGTGAAGAAATTAAGGAAGTTGTCTTAGTTGAGAAGGTTTTGAGATCCTTGTCTGCTAAATTTGAATCCAAAATGTCCACCATAGAAGAAAAGGAGCATCTGTAGAAAATCACTATGATGCAGCTTCACGAAATCTTAACTGCTTTTGAGATGAGAAAAGGAGGACCATCAGATATGAGAGAAGCCACATTTAAAGTATCAGCAAATGGAAAAGAAAAACTCAGTGAATCAGGATACATTTCAGAAGAAGAATATGAGGCAAATTTTGTCAAGAATCTTGAACGGGGATCTGGAAGGTTCGAAGGTAAGCTACCGTTCAAATGCTTTTCTTGTGGTAGAGTTGGTCACTATGCTGCTAGATGCCCTCATAATAAAGGAAAGATGTCTGAAGAAGGTAATAGAAGTTATTATACTCATGATAAAAGTAATGACTCATCCAATAGTGATGAAGACATTAGACTTCTCATGGCATATGAAAATAAGGACGTAGAAATAGAAGAAGTTACCAGATTAAAAGAACAACTGGAGACAGTAACCAGAGTAAGGGAGCAGCTGCAGGATGTAGTAAAAGAATCAAAGAAGCAGAATAAAGAATATCTTGAAGAACAAGAACATGAAGTGCTCGAATTAAGGCAACAAGTAGAAGAAGGAAGAAAAGCTGAAGAAAACATAAGGTAGTAATATCTAGAAAGGGAAGAACAACATCAGGTTGAGGTAAATATCTTAAAAGGTAAATTAGAAGAAAAGGATAAACTATTACGATTTCAAGACAGTACTAAGATTTTGGATGATATTCTTAGTAGTCAAATATCCCCTGCTATCAAAACTGCTCTTGGTTTTTATGAAACTGTTGAAGGTGAATCTAGCTCACAAGGTGAGGGAAGGAATTCTAATGCAAAATCTGAAATGATCAACATGGAGATAAGTGGTCAACCCCAGCAGCAACCAAGGAAAGAAATTCTTCAAAGAAAATATTTTGTTCCTAACTGTGGAAGTGATAAACAGTTATTTCCTCTGATGAGTAATGTTGAATGTTATGAATGTCATAATCCTGGACATGTTGCAGCCATATGTAGAAGAAGAATGGTTCAAGACCGTCACACAGAAAGATCATCACGTTCCAGGTACTTTAAGGGATATTATTTTGCTTGCAATATGTTTGGTCACAAAGCAATTGATTGCAATAGAAGGAACATGAAACATGTAAGATGTTATGCATGTAACAAGTTTGGACATAAAGTAAGGGAATGCAGGAGCAAAATTTGAACTCCAAAGCAAGAGGATCATACATCATCACAATTCCAGGTATTGAAGAAGACAGAATTAGAGACAAAAAGATGTGGCATAACTCAGTTAGTTGACATAACAGACACAGGGGAAACTAAAAGTGTAGACCTTTAGTATTCCAATTTGCATACGCAGATATTATGAAGATAAGTCGCGTATATACGCGAGTTAGAGGCTGCAGAGTCGCATATATGGAGCTCTGAAGAAAAAGAAGCAAAACAGACTTAGGAAATGGTTCGGTCACGGTATATGATGGTTGGCACAGGCTTAGGGGGAGCATATAATTCTAATAATGCATTGTTGGCATTACCTTAGAAGATCTTGGTACAATTTCACAATTGTTTTTTATTCTGGTGGAATAGGTGCAGAGGGAGATCATGGTTGCTGGTTTGGATGGTGATTGACAGATGCTGCTGATGATAGTTGTTGATGACTATCATAGTCTTGTTTTAGATATTATGTCTCTATGTCATATCTATCTTTTATTATCAAGGTCATGTAATGACCCATTTTGTTCCCCACTATGCCTGGGATGGATGTTGTAATGTTCTTGTTTATCATATATAAACTTTTGGTGTATCCCCACTTGGTTGGGTGGATGAGTTAAAATAGTGTATCCCCAATTGATTGGGAGATTGATGTATGTATGAGTCATTGGTGATAGGAAGGTCATACTCACTTAGTTGAGTTGTAGAGTTGTGTTATTCTCTTGAAAAATATTTTTGCAGACTCGGCATGTGCTCAGGGGGAGCATGGACAGATTGGTACATCTTGGCATGTACAAAGGGGGAGTTCAATTAGAGATTTCAGCATTTACTCAGGGGGAGTATGGACAACAAAATGTATATCAAGGGAGAGAATATCTTGGTCTGCTCTTTGCCCTTGCTGTCAAAGGGGGAGAGTGACTTGGTGTGGTTGTTGCCATCAAGTCCAAAGGGGGAGATTGTTGGCATTATGATACAGGTATGATACAGGTTTTGTTCTTGATGGCAACTCACTCAGATGACAGATCATAGTACAACTAGTGAATAGAAAAGAATTAATGATCAGATAGGTATACGTAGGTGTGATGTGACAAAGAAGCATATACACGCGGGTTCACCA
>APFE031695576.1:66452-85888 GCA_000404065.3 Pinus taeda | reverse complement strand
AAGCATTCCGATGATCCACGGAAGCTCTCAGTCACTTCAAAATATCGGAGTAGGTCTCCTAAAAGACCCTTCCTTAATGGGGACTTTTTCCCTTCCACCTCCGAGTAAGCTGGCAGAAGTGGCCACAGTGGAAACCTGTCCTATGAGATCTTCTACATCAACAAAAATGAAGAACAACTCAGAAAATTTCGATAGTATGGATCATTGCGAGGCATTGCCTCCAAGCCCTACCATAACTACATCATCTGATGATCAATTGAGTGATGTTGTACATTATGTACTAGGGGCATTAGAACCAGATCTTTCCTTCATGACCCCTTATGAGTTGTGATCAAAGGTTACCATGAGGATAGTTCTTTTACTGTGTCAACCTCTATAAACAATGAAACAACTCCCTTTCCAAATCGAGTCTTTCAAAGATATCGAAGGTAAACCTTCATTCCAACCACCGAGTTGAATGCAATGAAGCTTGGGGGGCATGCACCTCGATTTGTGTTATGATGTGGGGGGAATGCAAACTTATCGTGAGCAATGTTGTCGCAGACTTCAAGCTCGTTAAAAATTAAACTCTCCACGAGCAGTTTTAGCACATAGTTCAAGCTCGTTAAAAAATAAACATAAGTCATGAGCAAGTGTTTCTCCCCACATTTAAGCTCATTAAAAAATGAACAAGTAAATAACCATTGTGAATGCCTTATCGCTAGCTTTTGAGCCTTGGTCGTGTTCTCGCCATCACCTCCACTCTGTTTTTTTGCCGATCATTCACCCCCATATGATTGTTTACCTCTTTGAGGAACATCTGTGAAGATTGATTCTACTAGCCATCCTTGTAACACTGTCGTGATTGGAAAATTCCAAATCTTACCTGGAATCAGCTGCTACCCAAAACCATCACTCGTTCCTCGAAAATGAGTCTTCTTTAAGCTCTTTTCACCTGACTCATAAAATATGAAAAGATTGCTGAGCGATTGGCCTCTCCAGCTCATTAAAAGGCATCAAAAGTTCTATCCCTCCTCTAGATTTTAATCTTTTTGGACCTGAGGGATTATTACCCGAAAAGATCGAGCGCTTGTCTTGTTCGGCTCGTTAAAACTATCGAAAATTCATCCCTTTTGTATTATTTTATGCTTTTTCGGACTTAAGTGATTATACAACGAAAAAGAATCTTCGGAGTCTTATTTCCATTTCTTTCAGACTCTCTAAAATTGAAAGAGACTTTGTTATCTTTGTCGTTAAACTCGTTAAAACTAAATAGCAACAAACTCATCCAACAGGACGAGAACGAGTTTCACTGTCGCTAGGCTCGCTAAAATATAGCGACAGGTTCGCCCGAAGGGCGCATTATAGAACAAGCATATGTTATCCTCCTCAAGCTTGACAAAAATAAAGAGGTACTGGTTAGCAATGACTGGGGAAAATTGGGAAGAAAACAAGAGGAAACTTTATTGGTAGCAAGTCGCTCTTGAACATGACACTTTCCTTCCACATCCATGTCGGGTTGGGTTGTTCCGTTCACTAGTCTTCACCATTGGTCCGTCACACCATCCATCTCTAGGGTTATCGCTACCAATCCATTGTCAGTGTCACCGATATGTTCAAGAGAAGTCATTCAGACAATTCACCTGTGTCTCACCCACTGCAATACATTCATGCTTCATTCCTTCATGATCGCCACCCTGAACCCCATATCGTTAGTTCGTTTTCACCTCCAAAAGCATTTGCTTCATTCTGTGTCGTTGATGTGGGATTCATTAAGGCCCTCCTATGATGGGTCGCTTCTTGTTGACATCCACTCATTATCCAAGGAGTTGACTTAGGAACAACCCTTTCAGTACGTTGAAGCTTGCAAGCCTTAATGGCAAGTTTCTCACTTTCGGCGACAGGTTTACATCAATGGCCTTTGACTGAGAGATTTCGCGTGGTGTTCGACGCCAAGTCCCTTTTTCACACCACATAAATTGTACTGTAGTACCTCGAGGGTCATTGTCATTATTGGTGATTCCTCTCGCACCTGTTAATAGCTTACATTATTGACTGGTAATCAGGCGATGTCTTTCCATGTTCGACTCCAAAACATTTTTCACATGGATCGACTTGTACTCCGAGTGAAGATTGGCCGAGTTTTGAAGACCTCGGATCTAGTTTCATCCATCTGGGCTGTGATATGTTTTGGGATATAAAAACATCCAGTGTACATCATTGCCGATCAGATGATCATCCATATCAAAGGATGATGTGTCCATATCATCGGTCTGTCACACAGACGATCATCTGTCCTATGTACATCAAAATGAGTTTATAAAGCTAAGCATGGGAATGCCCGCCTCAGCTAGATCATGAAATTTTTTTGTCAAATAATGTATTGCATTGTATCTTATTACAGGTCACCTCCCAGCTTAGAAAAACTTCAGATCCTCATAGTAAAGCATTTCACCTGACATCAAAAAAGATTAATGACCTCATGCTTTAGGGGGCAACTGTTATAGAAATTTGTGGGCACTTCAACCCCAATCACAAATGTCCATAAACTGAGGGCTCTTATGTCCATAAAAGTGTTGCTTCACTGCCTAAAGGAACAAGGTCAACTGATTACATCATCTCCTAGAAGTTCTCCACTGAAAACTGTTTATAAATGGTCAACACTGGACCATACTGAAAGCTCGGTAGGGTGCAATGTTCGGGGATGGACAAATAGCAGGGAAAAAATGCGAGGTCAAAGATCATGGAATCTTCCAGAAGCTTCCCCTCTGACACTTGCCACTCCATTTTCGACCAGGGATGAAGAAGAGATCATCATTCTCCAAGTGGAAGCAGGAACTATCAAAGAGAGGACACTAATCAAAATCCCAAAAGATGACTCATCTCTTTGTAATCATCTATATATGGATCCTTCATCACAGAGATCCAGAGGCTGGAATTTTGTAACTTATAGAGAAGTGTTGTTGGTATTCTTGTGTACATTCAGAATGTTGGGTGATTTTTCTTTGCTTAAGGTGAAGAAGGACTTATTAGCTAGAGGATGATGCTGGGTTAGAGCTCATGGTTGTAATCCTCTTGCTATTTTTTATCTAAATAAAGCTATTCTTGTTTCCTTCCATATTCTTGTGTACTTGTTTATATATGCCTGTATATGGTTAATGCACATCTGATCCTACATTATTTATGAACTTAGATCCTTGTTTCTTGCATAGTAGTATGCTGTTGTGATTCTACAGGTCCTTTTGAAGTTGAACAGACAAAGAGTAAGCGGAAAAACTCTATCAAGAAGGAGGGGAAATCGAGCGCAAGACTCAGGTTGGCCCTCTTTGTTCTTCTCTCATCTATTTTCATAAAAGGAATCAATAGTAAACTTTGATTGTTTGTTTCTAAGATAGCCACCCATCTTAGTGGGAATAGCAGCATCCGTGTGGACACTATTCCCCATAGCACCAACGTAGGTAGGCCCATGTAAGGGTGCGCTACAGAGAAGTTAAGTCCATGCCAGGGTGCTCCCTAGAGCACTTAGGCTTCCTTTCACCTGTGTTGAGCAAGTTTGAGCAAAATTCACATAGGATTTGGGGAATATTCTTCTTTTGGAGTCATCTAGAAGGTCCCCTCACTTATCAACTCCTATGAGCTCAAAAATGGATGAGGAATAAGTTAATATGCATCCTATCCTCTCATCCCTTTCTCCATGGAACTAATTCTAAGTATGGAAGGCCATTCAATGCCACCATTTATGACAAAACCTCCATCTCCCTATAAATTGACCACTCATCTAAGTGATCAGGGGCTAGATTATGATGAATTGTAAGGAGATAACGCTGCTATGAGATTTGGTTTTGAAGCAAGTATTGTAATGCTACAAGTTTGTCATGCTTTTGATGTGATGTGGATGGGATCCAAGCTGGAGGAATGGCTTTGAATCAAACATGAAGGGTTGTAATTCCTTCTTCTATTCAATAAAGTGTTTGAACCTTTCTCCCATATGTTTTTATTGTTTTATAATCCTTATATGTGTGAATTGTATTTGATTCCATTCACTTATATTCAATAGATCTTTTTCTTTGATCGATTCTTTGTTTTCTATTGTGTTTATAGGTACTTCTCAAGTGTATTAAGTGTGGGAAGGAGCAATGGGATCGATACAAATGAGATGAGAGGAAAGAGGAACTACAAGTAGGTCTTCTCATCTTCTCATCTTATCTATTGCTTATAGGAAAAGACTAAAACACTTTAAACTATTGTTTTTGGATATGGCTACTTATCTAGGGAATTAGTATTTATCCATAGATACCAAATTCTACAAAATAGTAGGTTTCAAATAAGACTCATATTCATCTCCTAACTTGAAATTTGATGTGATGCTGAAAACTATGGAGAAGTTGGTGGATAAATTGACTCCTCCTTGAGGTGAGAATCAACCTCAAGGCAAAAATTTTAATTTCAGGAGACCCCGGGCTGCTCAAAATCGTTCTAAAGAGAGGAAAGGTCCTAAAGAACAATAACTTGTTGTTCAACCTCCTTTTCCATAATATTTTGTTGATGATGATACTATTGATGAAGAAGATCATCAGATTGGGTGTTTCGATGGTAACGAAACCCAAGTATTTTCTAGCAAAGAAGAACATGCCATTTTTGTTGGACACTCAAGAAAAAGAAATAGCATTCTTCTCTATGATTTGGTTGTTTATTAGTAGGGGTATAATAATGTGGTGGAAATTTTTTAGAGAGTACAACCTCAAAAATTGGAATGTCCCTATCAAAGCTCCACCATAAAGGACAACAATTGAACAACAATTGAAGAACAAGTTGAACCTAGAAAAGGTATTTTGAAGAAACTAGAGGAGCCAAAGAAGAACGATTTGAAAAAGACAGAAGAAGGAAGAAAGGAGACCAAAGATGCGGAAAAATCACAATCAACTTTTAATATGGAGTCTGAAATTAGTAAGTTGAAAGTGCCCATTCCTTTTGCTAAAATTTTAACAAATGAGCAATATAGGAAAATCATTTCTACTATGATTAAAAATTAAGAAATTGATAAAGTCAACATAAATTCACAAGATTCTTTAAACCTACATGATGATGCTCCTGAATTTGTCTTGGGCCCACATGTCACTAGTTCAAACGATGATGTACGTCCATTTTATGTAAGTCTAAATGTACATTATATGCTTCTTCACAATGCCATTTAGACTTCGGAGCTTCACATAACCTCATGCCTAAGTCAGTCATGGACCATCTAGGGCTCCAAGTTACTAGACCCTACAAATATTTGTTCTCCTTTGATTCTAGAAAGGTAAAACACCTAGGGCTGGTAAAGGATTTAGTTGTCACCTTATCTCAAATTCCTTCGAAGAGTGTATTGATGGATATAGTAGTAGTAGACATTCCAACAATATTTGGCATGTTGTTATCCTAATCTTCGGCAACGAGATTGGGAGGAACTTTACATATGGACATGATCTATGCTTCTATATCATTGTTTGGTGAAATGAAAATATCACACCGAGAGGTTCAAATGAACTATATGGTGAGAAGTAGAACCTAGCTGGATAATCATCCATCTATGCAGTAGACATGAAGCTAGGATAACAAATTTTATTCAATGATTGTAGTTTTGAGGGAGAAACATCAACAAAAAATGAAACTAATATTTAGAAAGAACAGGTTCAAAAATTTTCAGATCAAGTTTGGAAATTACATTTTGATGGCTCCACCTATGGGAAAGGTTCTGGATCAGTAGTGTGGATTGCTCCAATAGATTTTACAAGTCAATTACATTCATTTAAACTGCATTTTGACTATACAAATAATGTAGCAGAGTATGACTCTCTGATTATTGGGTTAAATCTATTAACAGAGAAAAAGGCATAGAAAATACACATTTTTGGAGACTCAAAGATAATTGTGAACCAAGTCAAGGGTACCTATCAAACTAAGCATCTAAGAATGATAACCTATAGAAATGAAGTTTGGGATTTATTTTCTAACTTCTTTTTTCAACACGATATTTCATTGGTATCAAGAGAAGAGAATGGAATTGCAAGTTTTTTAGCCACAACTGCTTGTAAATTTAAAATTTTGATTCATCCAAATGAAAAGTGTTGGACAGTTGGCATTGTCAGGTTGGCCAGTGAACTAGTGAATATATCTACAAGTGTGTTGGCATTATTGTCAACAGTCATGCTGGGGATATGTGTTGGGTAGTTGGCATTTCCTAACTGTTGGAAAAAGTGTTGGCATTGATGAGAACCATATTAGCATGGATACTTGTCGTATCATATGTTGGTAGTGATGGTCAAGGATAAGCCCCATAGTTTCGATAGTTCTCTATAGAGAATCATCACAGTAGTAGGCTTATTGAAGTAGCCAAAAAGTGATGATTACAGTGATGGGTCAAATGGAAATCCATGGTAGCTGCAGACTTCTTATAGAAAATCATCACAGTAGCAGGCTTACTGAAGAAGCCAAAAATAATGATCACAGTGTTGGTCAGGATTGAATCCCATGGGAACTATAGGCTTCATGTAGAGAATCATTAGAGTAGTAGGCTTATTGGAGAAGCCATAAAGTGATGGCTATGGTGATTGGAAGTTCAAGATTCCAGACATAAGAAGTGTTAAGAAGAAAACAGTGGCAAAAGTTTACAATTTTCTTCCAAGCAGCAAAATGACTCAAAGCCTACATCAGATCATCCACATTTGAAAGTGCTCTATACAAGCTTTCAAACAATATGTGGAAGTTAAAAAATGGACCCATGAATCAAAAGATATGGTCTGTTAAAATTCAAGTTTGAGAAGCCTTAAAAAGGAAGAAAAATCAGCAGATCAAAACATCAAAATATCAGAGGTCAACATAATCAGGATATCGACATATCAGAGATTGGAAGATCAAGGGATTGGTGAAAAAGGCACATCAGATGTTGGAGCCTTAGCACATCGGAACATCAACATGTAGGGGATCAAAATATCAAAACTTCTTAAGTGAGGAAATTCTGAAAAGTTCTGATATCTGTTAAGTGTTGATAAGCCTATATTAGCATAGAGGAATGTTTATAAATATTAATAAAGGATTTAGTTGCAAAACCAAATTTTAACAGACCCTCATCCCTCTCCTCCTGCAGTACACATGGCAGCATATGAATGACTCTAATAAGCAGTAGTGGCAGCTGACATCAGCATTATGTGATAGTATTGCAAGACACGTGGCAGGCATATTTAACCATATTTAGTATTCTAATGGACTAGAACTGGGTGACGCGCATCACCTCTAAGGAGTTTCCATGTGGAAGTGATGATGTCACATCGGAGCTCGGAAATTGGCTGATTAAGATATCAGAACTCTAGAATAGTTGAACTTTGGAAAAGTTGTAATAGATGGGACTTTCGATATTGGGTAGCTTCTTGGTCATGAAAGTCCATAGAGCCAAGGGCACAAGGAAATTGCAAAGTAAGTTTTTCCCCAGTAGGAACAAAGTGCCTTAGCACCTTAATGTTAAGCGGTAGTCACAACTCTCAGTCCTATGATGAGAAATGTTGTGAGGGCTAAGAAGAAGGAACCAAGATGGAATTGGAACTTCGCTGAAGGTCCGATACAAAGGGGGCACTGATATTGCATTAAGCTAATGGACATTGGCCCAGTCATGTGAGAAAGAAAATTCCAAGGGAGCTAAATGCCAAAGATTTGAGGAGTATCGGAACATTGTAACACTATGGAGTAAGCATGTGGAATTTCTTCAATAGAGAATTAAAGGCATATGGGTTAGGAGCTGTGAGATTGAATGCTGAAATAGAGGAGTTTGTCTTAGGATTAATGGAAACTGTCAAAGATCATTGGCTTAAGGCAACAAGGACCATGATCTTCAGGAAAGAGTGTTGAGTCTTCTTTGAAGTGAGACAAGCCATTTCTATGTTTCGATCCACATCTAGGTGAGTTAGGTAGATGAATGTGTCAGCTACTGAAGAAAAAATTCATATCGGTGAAGTTGGTTGATGGAGTCAAATGCATATGTAGAAAACTCTGAGACAAGGAAACAAGGATAATGGTCCACAAATAAGCCAATTCTGAAGTATATCCAAGCTGTGTGAAGCTATGATTAAGAATGGAGAGCCTCAGTGTTAGGAGAGTTGCTCACAAAAAGGAATATGCTTAGTTAGAGTGTGCAAGTGGACTAAGAATTAATTCTTAGTATGGAGAAAACAGTCAAGAGGTCATTCTCATGTTTAACACATTGGAAGAAACCTAGTCAAACACAACAAAAATATGGAAAATCCATGCTGAAGTACACTCGGGAAGTGTGAATACAGGATAGGAGTGACAACATCGATTAGTGGGCAGTAGAGGAACAAAACGTAGGAGCTCAGATGAGCAAAGCAGAAAGAAGAATTGTTTCTAATGAGCTAAGTAAAAGGAGTTTTATGTGAGTGCACTATTGTGTGAGACTAAGGCAGCTAGTTCTGCAAAGAAAGGATGAGAGTGTCTATGGAGAGGTAAGAGACAGTGAAAGCTGTGCTATTGTGTGAGAAAGGCGAAAGGTGCAAGTACATAGAAAGTAGGCTGAGAGTTGTGTGTGCGTTGTGGAGAGCAAGAGGCCAAGAGCTAATTATATGTAGTTAGAGAGAAGATAGCAGAGAGGCCTATGTGGCCTAATTGAGCTAGTCAGTTATGTGAGAAACAACGTGTTTTTGCGGATCATGCAGATGGACAAGAACATTAGAGTGATGCATGGAGATGTGATGAGCGATTGTTATTGATAAGAATAGGTTTTCATTGTAGAGTGAGCAGAGTGAGAAAAGAACAAAGTTGAGATTAGGCAGATTGGCTACCAATTACAGAGAACATTCAGTTCTTATTTGAGTGTGGGTTGGAGCCTAAATATAAGAATTTGGTGCTTCCATCTCTAGCGGGTGCTTGAGAAGGCTTGGGGCTCAGTGCTTCCTGCAAGTCAGTGGTTGCATAAATCCAAGGATATGTAATTTGGTGCTTCAAATGTTGCTTCTAGTAAGCTGAACACGTGTCTACAAAAGGAGGAAGTTGGTGCTTCCTTCTAGTGGGTGTTAGAAAACAATCAAAGGGAGTTGGTGCTTCCTGTGAGTGGTGGCTCATAAAACAGGTTTATGTAATAGAGCAGGTGCTCTTATTTTACATCCATAATGACAAACATATTTGGTGGATTTTTCCCGAAAGAGTTTCCATGTAAAACCTTGTGTCTCATGTCTATGATGCTTATGGTGTGTGCTTGTAGGTTGATTTGACATTGCTGCCATATTATATGTTCATGTTGATTATGTGGATGATTGCTAAGTTTGAATAAGAAAAGTAAATTGGCATAAAGAGTTAAAAATTATCCTTAATATTGATTCACCCCCTCCCAGTATTAACATTGTTTCCAATAGTTGGTATCAGAGCCAAGTTCCTTCAGGAATAGCTCAATCGCTAGAAGGTAGATCGAAGGGAAATAATGGATAATCAAGTTTGGCTAGCAACAAGAGTTCCATTTTTAAATGGATTAGACTATGAACTCTGGAATATTATAATGGTAGCATATTTAATGGCCTCATATGTTGATATGTGGCTCTCCGTATTGAATGGAGAAAATAATGAGAAGAATGAAGAAGCCCAAAATATTATCATGAAAGGGCTATCTAAGCCAGATGCTAATAAAGTGAGACATTATGAGTCAACAAAGGAAGCATTGGACAGACTGCAATGTATGTATGAAGGAGATAACCATGTTGCTCAAGAGAAGGATGAAGAACCTTGTTGCTCTAGCAATGAGTCAGAACACGTAGAAGTTGCTGCTCATCACACCCGCGTTGATGATGAAGAAGTCCTAGAAGGGAAATCATGCTTCTAATAAGGTAAGCTATTGTTGCGTGATGAATGCAAAGAGATAGGTCCTTCATTAGCTAGATGTTCATTTGTATCACTTAAAGATAGGGATAGTCATGCATCTAGTAATTGTAATGAAGATAAACCCACTTTAGTAGCAATAAAAAATGAGGAATTCTCAGAGGAAGGAGAGATATTTCCAGTGTGTTCATCCATAAGAGAGAACAAGAATACCCCAGGTGGTGATGAATAAGGGATAACCCTTAGACCCGTGGAAGACTCCATGCACATAGAGATGGCTTTAGATCTCTGTTGTAACTCAGCTAGAACTTCTGATAGTGAATAAAAGGATCTAGATGAAAGGATCATTTTTAGGAAAAGGTTGATCTCAGTTCTAAAGGAGATCAAGGACCTATTAGAGGAAAATATCAAGCGAGAAGGGAAATTGAAAATCTAGAAGCTTGAGAATGAGAATTTTAGAAGAACAACGGTTGAAGTAAATTCTCAACAAGAATAGGCTAGTAGACTGAATGGAAAGTTATCCAATCAGTTGGGTGAGAAGGAAGCTTACTATGGGAGACTACAAAATGAGGTAGTCTCATTAAGACATGACTTAGAAAAGTAAAAAGTAGAGTTGTCTCAATATCAAAAGCTTGAGGGGAGCACAAAGGCCTTATATGAGAGTCTTTGTTATGTAAGAATCCCCGCTCATCAAGGTTGGTTAGGATTTCAAGGAAAAAGCAAGCTCAAATATCGTGAAGGCTGAAGGGTCAAATTCCCATGTAAAGGGAGTTCAAGATTCTAACAAAAACAAAGAAAGAAATGTTGTTGGATGGCAACAATGACATGGAAAGTAGCAATAATGAAGGAAGGAAAGGAAACAACAAAATGCTAAGAAGTAGTAGTCAGTAGTGCAACAAAAGAGGTCTAGGCAACTGCAAGAAAGAGTGCATGATAGAAATGAAAGATTTTATGGAAGGCACATGAAGGTATAGCAGATGTCCTTTCCTCCTCAGAGAGAAAGAATTCAAGGAAAAGGTAATCTCTATCATGAAAATCCTTTTTATGGGTATTGTTTTTCTTGCAATAATTTTGTACATAAAGCCATAGACTGTAGATGGCATGCAAGGAAACAAGATGTGTTGGGTAGAAATAACCCAAGAATGCATAAAGAGGCTAGGAGAAGGCATGACATGTCCATGATAAGTGTTTTGGAAAGAATGTTGTCAAGAAGAGTAACTCCTCAGCCCAATTCTGAAGCCAAACCGAACACTGTTTTTGTGACAATATTAAGCACAATAAAGCACGCTATAGATAAAAGAAATGGAATGCTTCTTAGACTATTCTGTGTCAAAAGAGGAGGAAGAAATCAAAAGAATGATCCTCTTAACCGTGTGATGGATATCTCTAAAATTCAGAAAGGCATCAAGAGGATTTGGGTGAAGAAAGAGTAGGTGAAAGAGAAGTTCCATCTACCCATTTGCAACTGAGAAAAATCTCAAAAATGGGAAAAGAAGAAGCTGGAGAGAAATGCTTCCATCAGGACTCGACCATTGAAAGCCTGGAGGAAGGAGGATGATCTGCTCAAGGGGAGTATATCCTTTGTTTCTATTCAATAAAGGAAGAGAAGGGCCTCAAGGGAGGTCAAGTAACTCATATGTAGGAGGCAAAAAGAATGAAAAGAAAAGTGCATCTGAATGATCAAGGTATGGTCATGCTATCTTGCTGATTACAAGAATAAATTGATTTGTTTTGAATGTATCAACATTGAAAGGTAGAGGAGGAGTGTAGCGATATGATTTCATGGACAGTACACAAAAATATCATGTGTTGTGAGAAGAAAGAAATGGGGAGCAATGGAAGAGTGGAATGATAGGAATTTCACAATCAAGTCAGGTCCATGGGATCAATCCCCACGCTAAGGCAAGAAAGGAGATGCAAGATATCAAAGAACATTAGCTCAGGGGGAGATTCTTTGATAAGCAGTAGTAGGCAACAATTAGTAGCCTGAGAAAAGGAAGATTGTTGAACAAATGAAAGGTTTGCATCTTGGGTGAAATACCTTTATTTCATTTAAGTTGTCAGTTTTCTTATGCCTAGAAGTCTTGTGTTCATGAAACACATTCGGTGTAAGACTTCAATGTCCTTAATCTTTCAACTAGCATTGCTAATAGGAATTGATAGCTTGGGCTCATTTGGAGTAACCTTGTGTGCATTTGGGCATTTCTTTTTGAGAAAGAAGATTTTGGAGTTTGCCTCGTAATGTATCCAATGTGTATGACTTCTTTTGGTACAATTGGTATTAATTGATTAGCAGTCCCTAGTATAGAAGTATGATCTCAAGGGGAGGAGTGGAGATGCTCAAATGATGTAAGACCAGTCTTGGAAGTAGCAGTGACAATATATGTTTAGGGGGAGCATATCACATATGCCTAGTTTATGGAGCAACAACAACGATAAGTTCTTGAAGAGATGTCTAAAGAATAGAATGCACAACTAGACTTTGGTCTTCATAACCAATGATTGCATGAGGAGAAAAAGGCATCATTGTAGCCCCTTTCCATTGATGTCAAAGCGCAAGAGAATTTGTGAAGAGGATGTGATGTCTTATGTAGAAGAGAGAAGGCCACTTAAGGCCATTGGTGTCTCATGCAATAAGATGTGTGGAAGAAGCATGAGGTTTGCTCATCAAAGTGAAGATAAGAATGAAGTGTTGTCATTAATTCCAAGGGGGGGATTGTTGGAAAATTGGCATTGTTGGGATGGCCAGTGGCCTAGTGAAGATATCTCCAAGTGTATTGGCATTAATGTCAACAATAATGTTGGGGAGATGTGTTGGGAAGTTGGCATTGCCTAATTATTGGCATAAGTGTCGGCATTGATGAGAACCAGACTAGCATGGATACTTGTTGTAACAGATGTTGGTAGCAATGTCAGAGAACAAATCCCATGGTTGCTACAGTGCTCTCTAGAGAATCATCACAGTAGCAAGAAAATGATGATTAAAGTGATAGGACAGATGGAACTCCATCGTAGTTACAGACTTCTTGTATAAAATCATCACAGTAGTAGGCTTACAAAAGAAGCTAGAAAATTATTATCACATTGTTGGTGAGAATGGAATCACATGGGAACTGCAAGCTTCATGTAGAGAATCATCACAATATAAATCTGACTGGAGAAGCCATAAAATGATGACTATGGTGATTGGAATTTTAGGATTCCAAACACAAGAAGAAGTGTCAAGGAGCAAGGAGAGGCATAAGTCATTTTCAAAGCCTACATCAGACCCTCTAAAATCTAAATTGCTTTGAACAAGCTTTCCAACAATATGCGAAAGTCAAAAAATGGACCTCTGAATAAAAAGATATGGTTTATTGAAGTTCAGATTTTAGAATCCTTAACAAGGAAGAAAAATTGCCAGATCAAAACATCAGAGGATCGACACATTAGAAAATCTAAGGTTAGCATAATTGGCATATCTGTATATCGGAGATTGGAACATCAGGGGATTGGTGCAAGAGGCACATCGAAGGTTGGAGTTTTAGCACATCGGAAAATCAACATGTCGGGGATAGAAATATTAGAAATTCTTAAGTGAGGAAATTCTAAAAGGTTGCAATATCTATTAAGTGTCGATAAGAATATAGAAGTGATAAGGAATAATGATAAATATTAACAAAGGATTTCATTTGAAAACCAAAGGTTGACAAGCCCTGTTCTCTCTCCTCTAGCAGGACACATGGAAATGTATGAGTGGCTCTGATAAGCTATAGTGGCAGTTGACATTAGCATGATGTGACATATGACAAGGCACATGGCAAGCATATTTAACTGTATTGGGTAGTTGAATGGGCCAAAACCAGGTGACACGTGTCACCTCTAAGGAGTCACCACGTCGAAGTGATGATGTCACATCAGAGATTGACAATCATAGGATTAAGGCATTGAAACTCTAGAGCAGTTGGAGTTTGGAAAAGTTCCGATAAAGGGGATTCAGATATTGGGTAGGCTGTTAGTCATGAAAGTCCATAGAGCCAAGGGAACAAAGAAATTGCAAAGGAAGTTTGGTCCCAGTAGGAACAAAGTGCCTTAGCACCTTAATGTTAAGTGGTGGTCACAACTCTCGATCCTATGATGAGAAATGTTGTGAGGGATAAGAAGAAGAAGCCAAGATGGAATTGGAATTTTGTTGAAGTTATGATACAAATGGGGCTCTGATATAGCATTAAGCCGATGGACACTAGCCCAATCATATGAGAAATAAAATGCCAATGGAGTTAAATGCCAAAGGACTGATGAGTATCAGAACATTGTACCACTATGGAGTAACAATTTGGAATTTATCTGATAGGACAGTACACAAAACTAAGGGCGTATGGGTCGACAGCTACGAGATTGAATGCAAAAGTAGAGGAGTTGGTATCAATATTAATGGGGCCTATAAAAGATCATTGTTTGGGTTTGCTTTGAGGTGGGACAAGCCGTGTATGTGCTCTAATGCATCTCTCATTGAGTTAGATAGATGAATGGGTTGGCTACCAAAGAATAAATACAAATCGACTAAGTTGGTTCATGGAGTCAAATGGATATACAGAAAACTTTGAGGTAAGGCAAAGAGGGCACTGGTCCAAAAAGGAGGGAGTTCTGAAGTACAACCAACCTATGTGAAGCCATGACTAAGCATGGACATCCTTAGTGATTGGAGAGTTTCTCACTAAAAGGATTGTTCTTAGTGAGAGTGTGAAGGTGGACTAAGAATTAATTCTCAGTATGGAGAAAATAGTGAAGTGGCCATTTTCATGTTTAATACATTGGCAAAGACCTAGTCAAACGCAATAACAATATCGAAAAGCCATGCTGAAGTATACTCAAGCAGTGTGAATACAAGGCAAGAGTGAAAACATCGATTAGTGGGGAGTAGAGGAACAAAACCCAAGAGATCATATGAGAAAAGTGGGGGAAGACAACGTTGTTGCTAATGAGATAAGTAAAAAGAGCTTTATGTGAGTGCGTTGTTGTGTGAGGCTAAGGGATCTAGTTCTGCAGAAAAAGGACGAGAGTATCTATGCAGAGGTAAGAGACCTCAAAAGTTGTTATGTTGTGTGAGAAAGGTCGAAGGTGCCTATGCAGAGAAAGTAGGCTAAGAGTTGATTGTGCATTGTGGAGAGCAAGAGGCCGAGAGCTAACTATATGCAGTTGAAGAGAAGAGAGCAGAGAGGACTATGTGGTCTAGTTGAGCTGGTGAGTGCTGTGAGAAATAATGTGTTGCTACGGATCATGCAGAGGGCCAAAAACATTAGAGTGTTGCGTCAAGTTGTGATGAGTGATTGTTGTGGAGTAGATCGGGTGACACTACCTCCAAGAATTGTGCAATGCAAGCCTGGAAGTTAGTGCCTAGCTAGACTTACACAATTTCTAGAGGGAAGGAAGAGCCTTCGCTTCTAGAAATGTTCAGTGCTAGCCGGGCAAGGCATGGTCTGGGCCAAGGCAGCCTAGTCTGGCCGATGGGCGACTAAAAACATGACAAGTGTGAATGCATGATGAGATGAGTGCAAACAAGAGTGAATGAGAATTCATGCAAACAAAAAGTGCAAGATTCAGAAAATGAGAAAGCATGCATGTGTGTGAAACGAGTCACCGCAACGGTGATCATCAGTGAAAAACAGTGTCATGCATGCAACAACAATGAGATGCAAACGAAAACTGAAACAATCATTCTACAAGCTAACATACATCAAAACAATAGTAAGCACTCACTGAAATCAAGCAAACAACACTCACACAAAGCGAAACACAAAAAGCGACATAAACACAATGCAAGACATGAAAAGCAGGCTTACCCCAAAACAATTGAGCTAAATGTGTCGATGACTCTTATATGTAATGTGGGATGTTAGATATGCAAGTTCAATGTGAGGAATGAGCTCTACAGTGCCCTTTTGATGAGTTTTGGTAACACTGAGGTTGTGACGCACATGCCACAAATCTAGGAAAGCAACACTTGGTGGGAGGTTTTTGAAATGATTCCTGCATGTAACCTCCAGTTGCTAAAAATAGATTGCTAAATCAAGGGAAGCCTTTTCATGTTTCCTTGGGAGAAGCAATCCATGCATTCAAATTAGTTTTGCTCTATCCTGGAGGGAACCAGTCAGCCTGAAGGCACATGCATCAGTCTACGAGCCTGGGATGAAAATCTTCACAGTTTCTGGGCTGAGCAGAGATGCTTGTCCCAGAGGAATTGTGCAATTTCTAGGAGGAACAAGTGACTGTCTCCTAGGATTGTGCAATTTATGGGCTGAGCAGCTGTCCTGGGTTAGACTGCACAATTTTCTTAAGGAATCATGTCTGATAGTATTGTGCAATTTTTGAGCCTAAGAGGATTCCTTGGGTCAAAGCTCACAATTGTCTCAAGGAAGCCTGTCTGACTGCATTGCACAATTTTTTAGCCTGGGAGGCTACCTAGCTAGATTTGCACAATTTTTGCTAGCTGCTGGGCTGGCTGTCCTAGAGGGATTAGACAATTTCTGGGAGCAATAGGTGACTACTGCCCAGAATTGCACAATTTCTAGGTTGATCAGTTGTCCAGGGATGAATTGCAAAAATTTTGGGAGGAAGACTCTCAGGAGGAATTGCGCAATTCTGGAGCCCAGCTGGGTTTGTGCAATCCTTGGAGGGAATGATGGTTCCCCTTCAGAATCACGCAAATCCCAGAGGGAGTTTCTCAACCAAAAACTGACACTAAGTCCAGAAAGCAACCTGTGAAGGGGGTCAAACACACTTGGATTCACAAGCTAAAAAGACTCTATGAAATAGTTGAAGCTGATGTGCTTGACATGGGAAGACATGTTGTTGTGAAAGGTTGGTAGGGACGCTCCAAAAGTAAGCTAAGGAAAAGTTTTGGAGGGTGGTTGTAACTCCTACAACACCAAACTAACCTGTCGACTAGGGTAAACATGTGATGAAGAGTTAATAATATACAATTCAACTTCCCAATTAATGTTAAGGAAGTGAAACCGATGAGACAAGACCAATACAACCTTCCTCAGATGCTACAAGACCTTCAGGAGCCAACCAACCCTTCCAAGTGCTCAACTCCTGAGACAACGTGTTGTTTGATTGATCTAGAGAACTAGTAGCACTGATGATAAGCCCTCCATGTAGCTAAAACCCTTCATTCACATGCACAACAAGGCATCCATGAAACTATAGCCTTTGTCGGGCAGTTCAATGCTAACAACCCCATATTCTTAGCCACTTTTTCAGGCCAGGACTTAGGCCACTACCCATAACTTCATGAAACTTCCATAAATGATAAATAACATGATGACAAGGCCTCTAATGAAAAAATTGAACAAGGAACTAATATGAAAAGGACTAGCTATGACAAACATTCTATCAAACACATCCTGAACATGTAATTTACAGGTCATATAAACACATTTGAGCGTAGGGATTTCATACTTATCTGAGAATCGCCAAGAAGGAATGATGCCCTCTCATAATATCTCCATTATCATCTATTAGGTCATACATTCATTGTTCATTCATTGACTAATCAAACACAGGATAAGAGCCATAACTAAAATTTGTCATAAAACCATGCTTTTAACTAGCATATAACCAATATAAG
Source organism: Pinus taeda (assembly GCA_000404065.3). Classification (NCBI taxonomy): domain Eukaryota; kingdom Viridiplantae; phylum Streptophyta; class Pinopsida; order Pinales; family Pinaceae; genus Pinus; species Pinus taeda. The sequence goes on along the minus strand of APFE031695576.1, from coordinate 68,442 downwards.
AGAAATGATAAAACAACCATTACAATCAAATAATAGCAAGCACATTTACATATAATACACAAGAGGAAAATAACTCTTATTAACATATAAAAGCTAACTAATCATTGGACTTCCATGGACCACCCGACCATAGTTGGGCTAAACCAAATCTTTCTTTGAGCCAATAACCCTTGTGCCATATTCCAAGCATGAATTTGGGACTCGCAACATGACCAATCAAGGCTTCCTCGGGCTTTACCACAATCCCACCAAGGGATTGCTAGGAAAAATCAAGAGACATACACTACCAGGATTTACCATAATCCCACTATCCAGGGATCACTAGGCCTATATCAACATGGATGCCTTTGGATCTCTCCACCTAAGCCATGAGGAATTTGTCCATCTTGAGTCTCTAGGATTTACTGTATATCCTGTTATTCACTGGTCGAGGATTCCTAGCCCTAATCGAGGGAATACACCTCTAGGCTTTGCCGTCTATCCCATCATTCACAAGTCGAGGATTGCTAGGTGCACAAAGGTACACACAATATGGGTTTACCACAATCCCACCTTCACTAGTCCAGGGATACCTAGGCCTTGTTTTTTTTCCTCCTGAGACCACCCCACTCAATTTTGGAACCATCTGGCAATCCAACTCAACCAAGTAAGAGAGAACCACATCACACCATGGTTATTCAGAAATCCACTGTCACACCTGGAAAAACCCATGTTAATGATAACAAGAGAACCAAATACACACATGCATGTACCATGCATGCCAAAACTAGAAAGGAAATCATACATGTAATTTGATACCTACAAGTAATCTCGTTGTAATTGATTGAGCCTGCTCTTCCTTGTTTGATCTTTGCTTCCTTTTCCTTCTTATGCTTTCCTAGATCCAATGCTAGAGTGCTCCAAAAAACTCTAAGTGTCCAAGAGTATAAGAGAGAGAGAGAAAATAGAGAGAGCACCAACACTGAACTGACAAAAGTCTGTGAATTGATCCTTAGAAGCCTTTTTATTAATAAGGCGTATAATTTCTTCAATTTTCCTTCATTTTTCTCCTCTCACGCAACTTGTGACCTTTCACCTTCCTGTTCACCTAATTTCCATTATTTTCATAAATAAAATGGAAAATAATGCATCTTACTTTTTCAAATGCCTTTGTCATTTCCTTTTCCAATTTCCTTGGCCATAATAAGCCAAATGAGCACACACACTAGTATGTTTTGCTCAAAATTCAACTTGGAATACGTGTTCCATGCCCTTGGTTATTATTTCGCATTTATTAACTTTATTACATGAATTTTTTAACTCGAGATTGTTACATGAACACTTGGCAATGGAAACATCTCAAGGAGAGGAAGTGGTTGTCTAAAACAATCCCTTGAGTTGGATAGATGTTCAGAAGAAGAAAGGCAAGAAAGATAAGCCAATGTATAATCTTGGAACCTAAATCTAGAAAGGAGAAATGTAAGGTTGTGTAGTGTGATTAAGAAAAAATTAATGTACTATGATATAGAGTAATACATTTTTGAAAGATCAATAAGATTGTTATATCCATTTGTTATATATATATATATATAGCTAAGAATGGTGAAATATTTATCTATAGCACAGTCTTCTTCTAAATAATAAAGTAATAAATATTAATATCTATAATTATATTTAATTAAAAATTTTATAATAATTTCGATTATGTTATTTCACATTCATATTATTTGCTATATATTATTTATAATAATAAATTACAAAACAATAAATTTTATATGATACTTTTGTATATACGTTGAAATATACTTGAAGAAAAAATCAAACATATACTTCAAATATGTGTTTAATCAATAATTCAATAAGAAAAATGAATAAAAATAAATATATAACTATGGTTTTGAAAAACATATAAAATGCATAAATGAATTTATAAAAGGGAATTAAAAGAAATAAAAGGAATTATAAGTTAAGTCATTTTTATTTTATTAATTGAATTTTGTAATTATATGTT
>APFE031695576.1:34579-65510 GCA_000404065.3 Pinus taeda | reverse complement strand
TATATAATTAGATTAGTAGAGAAGGAAATGAAATTTTATTTAAAAAACATTTTACTGATTTTAATTCTGAAATAAACCAGTTCTAACAATTGTAAAGATCCCATTGTTTGGAATTTTTCTTTATAAATTCTACAAGTCCATCACCAGGAAGTGGCCTTTATATTATTCATTTCCTGTAATAACACAGCGGATAATGCGTATGCAACAGCCATGGACCCTCTAAAAAAGGTAAGAATATTCCTATTAAAATTGTTTCGCCATACCTTCGGTGGAAGTCGTCATTGCATAAAATGGAAAATCTTTATAGGGTTCCTTCGCTGGATGCATAAAATGGTAAATCTCTATTGGACGGAAAACTCTTTGTATAAATACAAGAAGTCGACTATGCAAAATGGCAAGGAAATCAAATATCCTATTTTTTGGATTTTGTTTAGAAATTTAAATACTCAAAGCAGGGCAGCTCACGAAAATTTATATAGTTACAATCTAAGTCACTTGACATGGGAATTTGGGATTTGTAGGATTCGGGATACGTAGTGTAGTGTTGAATTCAGACACGTTGACCTCCTCGAAGAGGAAGAGGACACATAAGATTCATTATATATTATTTTATAATATATATATATATATATATATATATATATTAAAAATTAGATATTTCTTACACATACAAAATTCCTCGAAGAGGACACATAAGATTCATTATATATTATTTTATTAAATATATATATATATATATATATTAAAAATTAGATATTTCTTACACATACAAAATTCAAATACATGTCATTGGTCACATAAACCATGATTCATAATTCATAAATGAAAGACAACTTACAACTAGAAGATAGTAAGATAAACACACTGACAACTGTAGTTTTCTCATTAAGTCATAAAATCAAAATGTGTTACATAAGTAGTGTTGGTGCAATGCCAACGACAAATAGAAATAGAAAATATAAAACAACTACAGGTATACAAGCCTCAAGGCACCAATCCTCATCATCAGCATCAATGTCCTCATCATCATGGTCCCCACTACTCTCTTTTGCATCCTCTTCCTCCCCCGTATCCATAGTCGCCTCTACATCTACTGGTGTAGAGGATGACCCCTCTAAGTCATCAAATATAACAAGCTCTAGCACTGGATCATTGAGATCCATGTTGGCCAATGCCAATTCAACACTGGTGTCCAAACCCATATCATTAGGGAAGACATCCCACATCTTTTTCTTTCCCCTCAACCACTCTTTCCTCTGCCTGTAAATAAGACGAAAGTTGGTGTGCACATACACCATTGTCTCTGCCTTGAACTGCTCAAGCCTACTCTTCTTCACACTATACAAATTCCCATATGTGCTTCAATTCCTCTCGCAACAAGAGCATGAAGTCACCTGAGAGAGGAGCCTCATGGCTAACCGCTGAAGATGAGGGCTTCTTGCTCCATGATTTGCCCACCAAGAATAGGGCTTCTTAGCCCCCCTGTCTCTAATCACATCATAACCTCCAAATCGACCACTGCCAGTGGAAAACTCTGCAAAGGCATCTTCGACCTCTTCAAGCAATGCACTATCCTGAAAAATCTATCTGAATGCCTCTTTCCTCCTGTGTGAGCTTTCACCATCCATGTCAGAAGGGAATTTGCAGGAAGGTCCACCATTCAGCCACTTATGGCTATAGTATTTGGGGTTCAATGAGTGAGCCAAACAATGTAAAGGTGTACAATTCTTGTCCATCTGCTGACAAGAATATTTTGTATAGTATCACAGAAGCCCTCTACTGATGTCTTATACTTGGGGCACTCACTCTGTAGAATAATGCTCCTCACAGACTCAATCATAGAATCTCATCACTCATAAACCTCTCTTAAAATGGGTTTGTCTGTATCTGCAAATCGAAGCAAAGAAATGATAGGGTCCATGATCCGAATAATTAGATCTACCATCTCCCACCAAGCATCATGTAGCATTGTGTCCATCATTTTTTTAGAGGCTACCTCATATTTTTTTCTCCAAAAAGACCAAAACTCAGAAATAACCATGGACCCAAGAGCGGTCTTGACCTCCCTCAACCTCTTCAACATCATGAATGAAGAGGCAAACCATGTATCAGCAATCTTCAACAATGATAGATTGGTGTACTCCTTGTAGATAGTGAGGGCATTTGTATGATTTTGCACAAAATTACGGATATGTCATGCATCCTCAATAATGTTACCAATCCAAAGCACATCAGAAACAATGGATTTCAGTGTTAATTTCAATGAATGGACAATGCAAGGTATCCAAAACACTTGTGGATATTTAGATTCCACAATCATGACAGCGACATTGCAAACATGTGTATTATCTGTAATGATTTGCACACAAGAATCAACACCTACATCTTCAATAACTTTAATAAATAACTCACCAATAAATTGTGCATCATTTTCTTCTCCAAGTGTATCCGCTCCTTTCATGAAAACTGGACCAGTCAAGGAAGACACCATGAAGTTGATGATTGGGTGTCATGCTGGATCTGTCTATCCATAAGAAACAATGCTAATTCCAAATGTTGGCCATGATACTACAATAGGCTCAAGCATTTTTTGCACCTCTTTTTTTGTCTTCGTCAACAATGTGGTTCTCAACTTCTCTGACCGAGAAGGCACATACCCTGATGGAGCCCCCTGAGTTAGAGCTTCGCACATCTCAATAAATAGAGATGAGCGTGCAACATTAAATGATATGAAGTTTGAGGGCAATGTTGATCTTCCTGTCTCTCTTTTTGGAAAATCTTGTCCATTGAACCAAGTGCAATTGCTCTTATTTTTGTTGCTTGTCTCTCAATAAAACTCTGAAATGGAAATTTGGTGGTGGCTTTAATCAAAAATGGAAGGGGGTCTTCACTCTTGGGTTTTCTTGATTTTGAAGCCACATTTTCCATAACAACAGTGGACTCCTTTTCCAACTCTTTTCTCTTTTGTAAAGGAACAATTTTACAAGCTTCAATCCCACAACCCGGTAAAACCAACAAATGTGCTTTCACACAGAAATATGTGCTTTTGAAAGCAATGTGACAAAAGTTGCATTTCCATTGCACATTCCCTCCTCCCTTTCCCTTGGTGCTTGTCCCATACTCTCTTGTGACATATTTTCACAATGGATATTTATCAATGTTGTCTCTTGGTCCTCCTCTTCCATCAACATTAATTGCAGCAGACTCTTATGATATTGGGGGAGGAGGGGCATCTCCAATAGAGACATTCTTGCCCTTCCTTTGGCCCCTAATTGCTGCCTCATATTGTAAAAGAAATGAACAAAACATGCACAAATTTGTAAACAAAAAATCACATACAAACCGCTGTAATAGAATAAAAAATGCAAAAAATTGAAACTGAAATACACTTACCTGGTACTTCAATCTCCTTGTCGAACGCTATATTCCCTTAGCTCCTTGCTTCAAACCCTTCTCTCCTTGCAAACAGCTCAAACAATGCAGACCCAAATGACAAACAACGTGAAAGAAATGTAGAAACATGTCCTTTTTAACCCGCGGGAGTCACTATTATGGGATACGAATCTTGTATTATGGGATACGAATCTTGAAATCGTGATTCACTAGCGGGATTCGTACAAGATTCGCACCAATCCTAATAGGACACGTCGAATAGGAGTTTAGGGTACGATTTTAAGGAGAATTGTATGTGACACGCATAATACAACAGGAAGCTAAGTGCTAATGGCTTCTGTTTCTGTAAAGTTGTTGGTTTGCTGATGGGGCACCCACAAATCTTTGATCAGCGCCAAGAATCATCGTTTGGCTTTCTGTTAACAACTTTTTAAGTACTGACTGAAGTTCAAACCTCATTGAGTACAATGACCTGCTGTGGTGGTGGCTAGAGAGGCGAATTCCCCTTTCAGTGAGTCTGCTCTTTCTAAAATCATAGGAACTTAGTATACCCGACTTGCAGGTGGTTGGTTATGCTCTTGGTGTTATAGTGGCAGCTATGAGGTTTGTTCCTAGGTCTCCCCTAGATTAGGCCTCCCAGTTACTGATTCACCATGTGGTTAAAAAAAAAAAACAACTTTCTAACTACTGGAATGTTAATACTGAAGAAATCTGTCATGCTAATAATGAGAAGCATGAGCACTGATGCACAAAGACGCGCAGACAATTATCATTCCAACATCTGGGACGATGATGTCATACATTCCCTCTCAACGTCATACGCTGTATTTGTCTTAATCTCATTATATTCGTTTAGAATTAATGTATGAATCAGTTTAAAGACTGCACGTTCACATGTTGAAATCCATCATTCATCAATCTCTGCAATATAACATTATTGTACTACATTCGAATGCGTCGTGATCAGGCACCTGCATATCGTGAAAGAGCTGAAACGCTTATTGAAGATATCGAACAACTTTTTTTTGAGTGACATGAATGATAGTTGCAGTGATGGCGCTGATGATTTAATCAGACGTCTTCCAATGGTTGATACTATAGAATGTCTGGGAATCGATCGACATTTTCAACCTGAAATAAACGTAGCTATGGATTACGTTCACAGGTTAAGCATTATATATGAATTTGATTAACCATTTATGGAATTCAGTGTTGTATGCACTTTTAGATTCATTCCATGGTCATTAAAACCTCACTTCATGATGTGTAGTTGTTGGAACGAAAGGGGCATCGGGCCGGGATCAAGAGATTCACTCCAAAATATTGTAAAAACTAAGAAAATAAGATAAGAAATATATGAGTGAAAATGGACGAACATTGAAGAAAAACATTTAATAAAGCAGAAATTCCAAAAATGTTTGACACAACTATAATAAATATAAAACCCAAAACCATTAGACCAAGTCAAATTTACCTAAATAGTGGTAGTATATAAAAACTCTTAGCATCTACAATATTTTTATTTCTTTTGTACCTCTCAACATCAGCATAATTCTGATTTGGTTATTGTTCACCAGGTGAAATATGCATTGGAATTTCCATGGCATTGCAGAGTGGCTAGATGGGAGGCTCGGAACTTTATCAAAATATATGAACAAAACTATTCATGGCTCCAGTACTAACCTTGTCCATAAGTTTTGAGTTTCAATGAATACAGAAAAATGAATTTCGATTTCGACAAGTCTTCTCAATAGGCTAATAATCTATGTTCGCTATGTATTCTTTCACATCTAATATAAACCAGAAAATTTTAGAGTTGGCGAAATTGGACTCCAATATTCTGCAATGCACACATATTAAAGAGCTACAACATATCTCTCGGTCCACTGGCATTTGAGATTAGGATAGGATAGATTATGTACATCTAATAATTATGTAGAGATTGATAAGCTAGATTATCTATCTGATCATTATGTAGAGATTGATTGCTTGTCAATTTAGTGAAGTGACCATCTGCAATGCATATATTTATAATACGTGGTGGGCAGAGTCATATCTGCCGAGGAAACGTCACGTGGAACTTTGTTTTTGGGCGGTTTTGAGCACATTCGAATTTTGCAGTAGTAGAATCATTTTCACAAAACTTTTAACCGTCATGACAGTTATGTGGAGGTTGGTCATTACACCAAAATCAGTTAGTGTTAGTAAACTTTACAAACCAGTAATTAGGAAAATTATGGATTCTATAGAGGTGAGGTGATTTTTCCAACACCACCCTCAAACTCAACTTGGGGAAATCGAACCTGGGTCCAAACTCTCATACCATGGGGAGGTTTGCTGTTACACCAAACGTTACAAACCAGTGACTAAGATCCCCAGGATGGAAATTACGGATTCTATAGAGATGCAGTAATTTTTCCAACAAGTTATAGAATCTAGATGGATTCTATAGAGATACAATAATTTTTCAACCAGTTATAGAATCTAGATGGCTATATGATACCATGGAACATTTGACGAGATCAAAATCTTCACTGAGGCCGTGAGAAGGTGAAGTCAATTTCAAATTGTAGCAGACAATCATGTAAAAATTGACTGCTATCCATTTAACGTTGTGGAACAGCAGGAAGTTTTTATTTTTATTTTGAATAAACATGTTGTATTATTTTACTTTCAGATGGGATAGTTCGTTAATAGGCCGCCTTCCAGACCACATTAAAAAAGTATTCGAGTTCTTCGTGAATACAAATACATCCCATGAATGGACTGCTGAAGTGGAAAAGATGCAGGACAATCATGTAAAAATTGACCGCGATTAATTTAACGTTGTGGGATAGCAGGAAGGTAGAGTTCGTTAATAAGCCGCCTTCCAGATCACATTAAAAATATTCGAGTTCTTCATGAATACATCCAATGAATGGACTGCTGAAGTGGAAAAGATGCAGGCGGGATATGGCAGCGTACATACTAAAGAATGGCGCATGTACTCTTCTCATATATATTATATTCTATTATAGGCAAGTACTCAAAAACATAAAAAGGTTGTTATTATTCTGTGTGAATCAATGAAATATCTGACCGGTTGCCATCATTTTTAGTGGGAGCGATACCTTGAGTCTTATCTGCAAGAAGCGGAATGGATAGTTGCCGGATATGTCCCCTCGTTTAATGAATACTTCAAAAATGGTCTAGCTAGCTCAGGGATGTGTGTCTTAAATTTGATTCCGCTTCTGTTAACGGGTCAAATTCTGCCGGACGACATTTTGAACCAAATAGTGTATCTATCCAAGCTCCAAAATGCCTTGGAATTGACGATCCGACTCAACGACAACATCACAGATTTTGAGGTATTTGACAATAAAATTAAGCTTTATTTTAAACAAGATGAGATTAGCGTTTGTTTTAACATTTTCCATTATATGTGCGCTGAGGTGGCTTTAAGTTTAGAATGTTATATAAAATAATTAAATGTATAAGTTTACATTAGGTGGTTAAGAAATATTTCATCTCATATTTTTCATTGGGATAGATATCACTTAATTTATTTTTCATGGTTTTTTTATTCTTGTTTTATGTTTTTTTTTTCTTTAATTTTTTTATTCGTTAGATTAATATACGGTAAAATGAATCACAGTCATTAGGTAGTTAGATCTAGTTAAAAATTAGTCAACATAAAAATGAATATATATGATGTCATGTAAATAATTGATATAATTTTTTAATGTTGGGTACATTGCATTTAGGATTTTATTATTATTTCACATAGGTCATCATTTAACTCTCTTTCATACATTATTAGGAGTATATCTCGCAGTTTTTCTTTTACTACTTGACTTTTGCTACCATTTAGGATCAAGGGGTGACATTAGGATGATATGTGAAGGTAACTCAAAACTAATTGGGCTATGGCATAACAATTTCCTCTCAATTATTGCACATTACTTTGTGGCTAAGGTCCCTAATTACTAATTTGCATTCTCATTTTTATTTTGAAAGATTACCTTATCCACTCACTAACAAACATATCCCTTTTTTTACATGACTTAGTCCCTTTAGCTACTTAGCGTTTTTTTCCATCAACCTCATTCTCCCTTCTCTCTTGTTCTATTGTAGCTAGTCTACTATTTTTACACAACTAAATCTTATGCTTGTGCTTGAAATCCTTCACAGTGTCACAAAATCAGAGAGTTTATAAATAATACTAAAATTTTACTTCAAGTTTGACAAGTTAGGAAATCTAACAGAGAATTTACCAACTCACTACAATCCTCACTCCTTTCAATTACATTGAGTGGAAGCTAAAAATACAATTGTTCTTTCCTAGAAAGGGACCCTACATTATCACAATGGGGATTAAAATTGATCTATTTCAACCTTTAAGAAATCGAATTGCTTCAAAAGAATGGATGAGTTTTATGGGACACTGTGTTTGGTGATCCCCTGAATTTTTATTTCATGTAGAACGTTGACATCTCTCGTCATGTTTGGACCACATTGAAGGTATTGTTTTAAAAGTGAGTTGAGAGGACAATAGCTAGAGAATCATTAGATTACATTGGATCAAAACAACTTTAAGACCTTAAAGGGATTCTTCTCTAAGTTTAAGACTTTGATGACTTAGGTAAAATATTTGACAAAGATTGCAAAGGCAAAAATACACAGAGAACGGATTCAAAATTCGCAATGGAATGAACAAATCTTCTCATCATTCAATAATAGTTAAATAAACTACATTGGAGATAAGGAAACAAAAAACAATTAATAATTGGAGAAAGTCCGAACTAAAATTTTACTAAACTCAACTAACTAAAGTGAATCAAAAGTAACTATGACACCTAACAGACATTGAGATTAATTCTCTCAACATCCCCTCTTAATCTCAACTATTACAATTATTGGCCCTTATAATGCCCAAGTTCTTTCTTTGAAATTCAAATACCTTTTTTCCTAGTGGTTTTGTAAAAATATCTGCAAGTTGATCTTGCGATCCACAAAAATCAAGAAAGATATCCCCATCATTGGCAAGCTCATGAATGAAATGAAAGTGTGTGTGAATATGTTTTCTCTTTTGCGAAAGACATGATTTTTGGATAAAGAGATGGCGGAGTTGTTATCATAGAAAATAGGAGTTGGCTCCTTTTGAACATTTGAAAGATCCTTCAATATCCTTCTCAACCATACTATTTGACAAGATGTTGAAGTTATAGCTACATACTCTACCTTTGTAGAAGATATTGAAACAATGGGTTGTCTCTTGGAGGCCCATGAGATCATATTTGTGCTTATGTGAAAATCATACAATGAGGTTCTTTTCCAATCATCTAAGCTTCCTACATAGCCATTATCTTCGTAGCCTAAAAATGAGCAATTTTCAGAATGTGTGTAGAACAAGCCATAGTCTAGTGTCCCAGCAACATATCTTAAGATTCTTTTTACAACCTTCTAATGGGAATGCTTGGGTGATTCCATATATCTCGAAACAAAACTAGTTGCAAACATGATGTCAAATCTAGTTGCAATGAGGTACAAGACACTACCAACTACACTTTTATACAATGCAGAATCAATTGATGGTCCTTCATCTTGTTTACTTAGGTTGGTGCCTAGAGCAATTGGAGTGTGAGCTAGATTGCAGTTGGACATTCTAAACTTTTGAGTATGCCAGTGGCATATTTTTGTTGACAAATAAAAATTCCATTAGAAAATTGTTGAATTTCAATTCCTAAGAAGTATTGCATGTAAGATTTGAATTTTTCTATCATATTACTTGTATAAAGCATATCATCAACATAAAAGCAGACAATGAGAATGTTATTGTCATGGGTTTTTCTATAAATATTTGGATCATGGCTACTTCTATGAAATCCACTTTTGATGAAGTAAGAGTCAATTCGACTCTACCAAGATTTGGGAGGCTGTTTCAAGCCATATAAATATTTCTTCAACTTATGAAAATTATGCTCCTATCGTGGAACTTCAAAAATAGGGGGATCATCCACATAAACCTCTTCCTGCAATATGCCATTTAAGAAAGCATATTTTACATCAAGTTGAAAAAATCTCCGTTTATGTTGAGTTGTAGTGGCTAGAATAGTTATGACTATGTCTAACCTTGCTACTAGAGCAAACGTTTCAGCATAGTCAACACCAAACTATAGTGAGAATGTAATGCCTCCTCCCACTTTTATCCACTTTTACAAGCCCTTTGGGTAAATGTGAAACATAGTGCGATTATGACAATACCCAACCTCCTAGCTCTAGTTAAGAAAGTGGGGCCTACAACTGATACTTTATAAACACAACTTGACTTCCTACATGGACTACAGATCACCCAGGATCTAAAGAAACGCCCCAGGTGGTCAATCCTTGAGTTGGAACTTTGTTTCAGTGACCTAGACTCCTAACTGCACCCTTGACATTGGTTGCATGTGGTTGAAGGCCTCCAACCACACTCACAAGCCTCACTCCATGCGGTTGTGACCTAAATTTCTCAATTTAGTGCATGCAGTCTTGAGACATGAGCCACAATTCTAGGCCAACCTCCAAAATTGTTGAGACTTCTTAGACTGATAAATGACATAAGGACAATCATATTCACATAAAACTTTGAAGAAGAATTTGACCTAACCAGGCCTAACCATGACAGTCATTTATTCAAACATATGGTGAACATGTAAACTATAGGTTATGAATGCATATCTAATCGTAGGAGTTTGAAACTTATCTGAGAATCACCAAGAAGGTCTAATTCCACCTCATAATAATTGCAATTACACTTGTTATCCCATGCATTCATTAACTAAAAATACTTGTCATATCTTGAACAAGTCATCCCTAGAGCACATTACATGTCCATGCTTATAACCAACATATAACTAGATTATTAACCATAACAGAACAAACATGAAATCGCTATAATAACCAATACAAGTGTTCATAAATCACAATAAGAAAATATCTCTTATTAACTGATGCAAAATCCAACCAAGTCAAAGACTTCCACGTACCACCTGACCATAGATTGGGTTGAACCAAATATTTATTTCATCGAATCACTCTCGTGCCATATTCCAAGTATGAATGTAGGATATCAAGACATAAAAAACCAAGTATTTTCAGAGATTAAATCACCTCCACCTTTAGGCTACCATGATCTTGCCAAAACTAGTGAAGAGATCAGAAAGCCCAAAACAAGCTTGAATGCTTCAAAGTTTCTTCACCATTACCTTGAGCAGTTTGTTTGTCTTCACCCACTATCGAGGGCTTTTTTGAGATTAAACCACCTCCACCTCATACCCTTGATAATTTTCCTGAGACTGTCTCACCCAGTTCCAAAGCCTTCTCGCAATCCAAAGCTCAACCAAAAATGAATCCCATCACACCATAACTATCCAGGAAATGGCAAGGCAAGGCTAAAACAAGTGTCCAAGAAGATGAAACCCGTGGAAATGACAAAAAATGAACCAAATAAAAAAAACGCATGTACCATGCATTCACACCTCAACTAGGAATCACACATGCAACCTATTATGTGCAAAATCCTTTTTCTGAAGTCATTGATCTAACCTTCCTTGCCTATCCTTTGCTTGTCCCTTTCCTTCCTTCTTCTTTCCTTGTCTTTCCTTTCCTTACTTGGTTTCTCCTCTTCGTTCTCTTCTCTGTCTCTGAAACTAATTCCAAAGAAAAACTGACAAAAGGCTCCAAACCGATCCTTTGATGTCTTTTTATTATTGATGCCTCTAATTTCTTTATTTTTCTTTATTTTTCTTCAATTTGTCCTCCTCATCCAAATATGTGACCCTTCATCTCCCTTTTCTCCTATTTTCCTTTATTTTTATAAATAAACGTCAATTAATGCCTCTTTTCCTTTGTCAATTTCCTTAGTAATAGATAAACTGAAAGTGATACCCACTAGGATATTTTTCCCAACATTCAACTTGGAATATGCATCCCATGACTTTGGTCTTATTATTTTACCTTTATTAACCTTTATTACAGGAACATTTAACCTAGGGTTGTTACACACCCCTTCCCCTCAGAGGAACACCATCATTGGTGTTCTATGACACCTATGACCACAAGACCACTAAAAAAAGGCATACTTCCTATGGAGCTTTATAGTCGAGCTTGATGCAACATTTACAATAAAAAACTATTGAAAACCATGACCAAAATGGAAAACATACCACTTAGTGGAGCTTTATAACACAACTCAATATGGTATTTACAATTATGACCACATATACTTATGCACATTTTCTTCAACCGAACAATAACCATACTGTCCATGGATCTTTATAAATCCAGCTCGATATAATTTTCATAATAAATTACACATATATACATATGTACATTTTCTTTAACCAGCAAATAAAAGGATACGATGCCTGCATCAACAATAAGGGAATCAAGAGGCTCACACCTCAACCCTCAAAGTAATACTATGATTCACCTCCTTCCAAAGAATTCTAGAATCCACTGCTAAAGAAAGCCTGCATCGAATGTCCAACAGTAACAGCCTTGCGCTACTTGTTCGCTCGATGAAGAGTTACCAGCTCATTGTTTCAAGGCAAACTCCCAATGTGTTTATGATTCCACCTTGAAATGCTAATGACAAAAAGAAATTCATTCCCCGACCTTATCTTCTCTTCTACACAGTCCCTCGAGAAATCTGGTCACCCCCTTTTGTGCAGTCACTCACCTTCCAAGTTCTGCGGCATCCCCTTCTCTAATACACAATCCCTCAAGTAATCCATCCCTTGGCAAGGTTTCTTCACATTGAAAGGTGGAGAAACCAAGGCATATCCCTACCTCAAAATCATCATACCAAACATAGCATGGTCATGGAAATAAATAGACATTAGTGGGTACTAGTGTCCCACAATGTCCTCGTTCCTAAATGCTTTACCATCATACTATTCCTTGTGTGTGTGTGTGCATGTGATTATTGTTATAATTGGTTGGCCTACTCTTTTGGGAGTTGGTCATAGCAATCAATCATATGGAGCCATGGATCTTATTCCTAGCCTCCTAAAGCTCCAAAATTTCTACCCCTTTGCATTAAATATATATGAATATAACAAGCATTGTATGTATACATCTCTTTCTCTCTCTCTCTCTATCTCTATCTATCTATCTATCTATCTATATATATATATATATATATATATATATATATAGTCTTGCGCTCGCTTAATATATGTGTAAATTGAAAAAGCAGGCCTTTAGCCGCACCTTAAGTTTACCTATCTAAGCCAGTATACAATGATACCAAGGCATAGTATGCAACCTGATTTCATATTATATTCAAATAGACATTTATTTAAACAAATAGTTAGTCATTTCCTTCAAACTTAGTCCATTCAGACCATTCACCATCTCATAACAAATTTGAGATTCACGTGCCATTCTTGACTAGAAATCAGCATAAAACCAGCTCAATATCTCATACAATAATTTTTCCATCAGAAAACACACAGGAAAAAAACATTTCCTCAACATTATTTGCTCATTGAACAACACGTTAGTCATATACATGACCTTCATTAACACACCATATAGTATTATCCATTCACCCAAGAATTAACATTAACAAGGAATTGTATCAACACTTTAAACATATGTATAACATTCATATGTACAAGATCTTGAGGAAACACTTTTCTTATAGGGTAGATATAGCAATTGCGATTCAAAGTATTACTCCCCGACCAACTTTAGATTGGTCTGCACTATGGACTTTCTTGCAGCCAATCACCCCCGAGTTAGATTAGAGCTTGAGGAGGATTTCATATGGGATTAAACCAATACGGTTAGTTAGAGTAGGGACTCTAGAGGCTACACTACCTCCACCCACCAACTGGTTAGTTTCAAAAATTGAAATAGGGAATCTAGAGGCCCAACACCTCCACCCACCAACTATTCAATCAATGGGCTTAAATAGAGAATCCATAGGCCCAATACCTACATCCACTAGCCCAACAACAAATTGCAAAGGTATGCCACCTCCACCCTCATTCAATCAAGGGAATTTATAGGTTCTTCACCTCCACTGTCAGGGTAATGTCCATAGTAGCTCCACCCAGGATTGGGAATCTAGAACACACTGTAATGAAACCAAAAATACAATCAAGAAAGCTCCATACCTTTCCTTACCAAGACTCTAAGAAGTAGGCCTCCATGCAAGCGGGCAACGGAAACCAACAATTAACCATCTCCACCCTCTAACCTATCAGGGAATCTAGAGGGTATTACTCCTCATTTGAGAAATGTCCTTCCATATTTCAATGTTCAATTGAAATATTAGTTTTCTTCTTCCTGTAACAATTGCAAAATTTTTACTTTCTTTTCTCCTTGTCCTTCCCCTCTCTGTGTACCCATCTACTATCTCCTCCACCTTTTCTTTCCTACCTCTATGGCTTGTTTTCCCTGTTTATGCATGATTATCTAGGCCAATGAGGTAATTCCACATGCCTCTTAGCTCCCCATTTCCTTCATTTTCTTCTTTTATATTATTTTATTATTCCAATAAAAGGACAACCCTCCCTTACATGCTCGTGACCAAAAAATGTCTTCTCAGTAATGTGGTCATCTCCTCTTTAAATTGTTGTACCTTTATTATTGTTTTTTATTTCAAGAGGCATTCTTTATGTCCATCTTTCTATTGAGTTAATATATATAACATGTCCCTTTTAAAAAACCTACCATCATCCCCTGGTTTTCATTTAAACAACTCATGATTCTTTCTAATCCCAAGCAGTCTCCTTTGCCAGCTCTGGAAATCTATGTTCCATTATCTCAGCCCATTTCAGTACAACAAAATAATTACAATATTTACAATATGGGGAATTAACAAGGAGTTGTCACACCAGAATTTGTGGAACTAAAGTTGCAGCTAAAAGTAATGTTAGATAAGTTTCATTAGACTCCAATGTTTCACCTCAAGGAGCCCCAGTTCTATTTATAAAGAAGAAGGATGGCACATTGCCATTGTACGTTGACTACAAGTAGTTGAATAAGTCCATAGTGAAAAAAGTACTTTATATGGAGAGTTGATGACCTATTTGATTAGTTGAGAGGGGCCAAAATTTTCTCGGAGATAAATTCAAGATTTGGTTACCATTAGGTACAAATTAAAGACAAAGGAATCCACACGACAACATTTGTGGTGGTGCCGTTTGGGTTCACAAATGCCCCAACCACATTTATGTGCTTGATGAGAAATATCCTTAGCCTACAATTAGATAGATTTGTATTCGTTTTTGTAGATGACATCCTAGTTTACTAAAAAACCAGAGAAGAACATGAAGAGCATTTGAATCAGTGTTTTAATTGTTTTGGAAACACAAGTTGTGTGCAAATATTATAAAATGTGATTTCTTCAAGTCACAAGTTTAATGCTTAGGGAATGTCATTTCTACTAATTTTTTCAAATGCGGTCAAATTCCACATTGGATAGCTCAAATGATTGAGATGATGGTTGCATTAGATTCATGTTTTTGAGAGGACCAAAGTTTACCTAAAGATCACCTTATTTTGACAAACGAAACTTGAGTTTCGAATTATTTCATTCATATATGTATTATGGAATGGGTCGGCCATAACCACATGTGTAACTACTTAGGTCAGCCTCAACCCGAAGTAGACCCTCAGGAAATCCTATAAATAGAAGATATATCAAGCTCATTTGGAAACGTTGATCAAGCCATTTTATCTTCTCTTATTATCTTGGTTTGCACAGGTCTATTAGAGAAAAGTTTGCACAAGGGTATGCAATCTCAAGGTCAAAGCTCGCACTCATCTAGCGTTTTACAGTTCCTAGATGCTGCCACAGAAATTGAAGATTGAGTCTCTAGATGCTAGCACACAAGCTTATGAGAGCATCCAGAGACCCATATACTCTAGTGCAAAATCTTATGAGAGCGTCCAGGGTTTCTTAGGAAGATATGAAGGCATTAGTCCCTAGACGCTCGCACATAGTGGTCCTGAGAGCATCCAGGCCATCTCTGCTGCACGCATAGAAACTGGAAAAGAGATTCCAAGGGTTTTGAAGTAGATCTAGTGAATTTTACCTCAGACGCATGCACATAATGGTCTGGGAGCGCCCAGGCTTCCCTATATGTTGGCATTCAATTCACAGAGAGTTCCTAGATCTATTATAGATGCTCACACAACTCCTCCTACCTATTTCAAGGACTTAAAGATGAGATTTTAGTATTTCAAAGATTCCACACAATGTTCAACAATGTTTAGCACAGTGAGAGTAGTACCTAGTAGTTGTCTATAGTCAGTGACAACATATTACAGTCATCAAAATCATGGTTTTGTTTTTATGCACGATTAGATCTGTTTCATGGATATCGTAGTTGTTTTGTTGAATAGATAAAGTTATGGATCATTGCAGTCTCTTTTGCTTAATCATTTGGTGATGATATAAGAAGAAGAATATTTGCAAGGGTTTTCCCCATACTGGGTTTTTCCCTAGTCTTGGACCAATCTTGGTGTCTCTATGTGTGTGCATGCTTTTGTCCTATTATTCCTTTATGTTTTGTTGCATTGATGATGATGATGTTTTTCTTTCTATATAATTTCATATGTTTATAGATAATAGTGTAGATCTGAATAATGTAATGACTGTATGGGGTCAACTTAATGTATTAATGATGAAATGAAATTTTCAAAGCAAAGAACAATGTAGCCCTATGAAAAATTAACATGGAATTAGAGATGGGCTGAAGAAAAGCCATGGAGATCACCCCAATGATAACAAATTTGATAGAAGAAGGAAGAGGATGGTGGAGACCTAAAATAGTTCTTGCGTTTGAATAAAATCCTAAGCAACTTGATTATTGGGGTTTGAATAAAACCCTAAGAAACTTTATTATTAGGGTTTGATGGATTCTATGAGGTTAGGGTTGGAGATAAACCCTAGTTTATGGAAACGACAAGAGATATGAAACATAGTATGGTAAATGTGAAGATATTCAAGCACTTGTGGGAGATTTGATGAAGCCTTAGATGGGGTAACCCCTAGTATGACTGTTTGGACAACTGAAGGCAACATTGATATATGGACCATGGACATTGATGGCTCTTGAAGATTGGTTCAAGAGGGACAGGATCACCTCTCATTAAAGATAAATATTTTTTTGATTTATGATGGCTCTTACTTGTGTCTAGATTTATAGATCTAATGATTATGTTGATTGATTATACTTCTTGAATATGTATTTGAGTATATGGATGTTTCTCACCTCCTTGATGAGATGTGATCATTGGATCCCTCTTGAGGATCATTTGATATGCGGGAAGAATGACTAGATCTGGAAAGAGGTAAAGAGGTACTTGATGAAAAGGTGACAAGAACTACAAGCTGCTTATAAAAAGGTGCATAGGTATTTGAATACCACAAGGCATGGATGCTATGTTGTATTTCAACTATAACTTTGGATGGCTCGGTAAGCCCTAAAGTATGATGAGAATGTATATTTCTCTAGTGGCCTATACATGCATATTAATGTAACTTGGATTTATGTTTCCTATGATGAAATGATGCACCTGGTGTTGAACATTTTGATCTTATTAAACTCTATGAGGCTATCTAATGTTGACACATTGTACACTTGATGATTGGCTAACATCCATCCATTGGACATCTTGATCCTATAAAGAAGTCTAACACCTTGGCTGTAGTAGATGATACTCTTGATATTTGTGATTCATGGGTCAAGTTGGATTTCACATATAAGGATAACTCATTGACTCCTATACATTGGTTTGCTAATAATGCTTATGATAATCATGATGAAAGCATAAGGAAAGATCGATTGACACTCTCTTTATGTTGATGAAGATTTATTGAATCACCTTGATCTTATGGATAATGAAGAGCATGGTAACCTTGATGTTAGAGTTATAAGTGTAAGATTGATATCTAGATCTCTTACTAACTATGGCATATCTAATTGTCCTTACTTGATGGAGTGACTTGATAGAAAGTTTCATTGTGTTCATAATCTCTGAGATATGATGTTGCATCTATATGATACTTTGAGTCTAAAATCTGATGAAATATTAATATCATGTTGTTGATAGCCGTGATAGATATATGTTTATGATCTAATAGATATGTTGTTGCTTGACCATAGCAAAGAAAAGACTCTTACATGAATGAAGATTAATTAAATGGATTCGTAGTCAGAGGGAGAATCTCTTCTAAAAACTTTTAATCACACAAATATTTGCATTTTGTATTGTTGAAGTATGACTTATGTGCATCTGACATTATTGAACTGTAGCAACTCTCATATCTGAAGCCCATAAAAAAATTAGGGTTTCTGCTCCAGACGCAGTCACAAAACTAGGAAATCTCTTCCTTGGATGAATGCATGCTAAGGACTAGAGAGCGTCCAGGAAGCTAAAGATGCTCCCACGATAACCTAAATGTAGCATCCATGGGTTTGACTACATTTGACCATAATTTGAAGGTTTCTGAATTTGTTTGAACTCTGAATCAAGGTGTCTCTAATAGATTCTTCCACGGTAATCTAATTTCTAAAAATGTTGGGTTAAATTGTTGATCAATGTGCATGAGATCAGATGTTCACCTGGGAGATGCTAGTCCTATAGATTTGTGGAATATAACATCAATATCTGCAAGTAAGAAAAGATCAATTGTCTTCCATAATATGAACATGCAGACTGAACTTGTGTTTGTAGGTGACCGAGACATACATATAGCTATGCCACTATGTTTGTGCTACAAAGGGTTGGCATGATTTGGATTAGTGATATATATGAATAGTGTTTTGGCATGATGCTTGACAATAACTTTGAATTGGTGATTGATATATTCTTTGACTATAGATCTACCTATGAAAGCAAATTTGGACTTGACCTGATGACTAATGATCTGATTTAATGATTATTGATTTTCCCTAATTTCTATGCTATGTGGGCATAATGACTTATGCGGGTATTCAAAAAAATGATTTTGTATTGGCCTCCTCATTCCTCACACAATGGTTGAAGTATTTATACCTATGATTCAACATGAACATGGAACCTACATGACTTATCCTCCTTGTATGCATTTGCATCTAGTGACAAAAATTACTTATGTTATTATTATGACATGATAAAGTTTCGATTGATACTACATATCTAATTACAACTTCTTGGCATGATGAAGTCATGATTTGATATGAGCTCCACCTGTCTCTTGGTTGAAAGTATTGATAATGTGATAATAATGACTTTGATAATGGTCGTGATCTTACTTATGAACTTTGATAAGATACTTTGTTGATGTGATTATAAAAAATTGATTTATGTAAGGCTGATTATGATGGCTAGCAAGACATTATACTTAGAGAATTTCATGAAGCAAGCTCCCTAGTCCATATATCTATATCTCACAGTGATTTTATGAAGTCATGATGATGATTTCCAAGATATGGCTTTGATTTTGATTATGGTTTTTGTTTTATATCCTGATGATCTACTCTTGATACGTGATGAGCCTCTGATGATTTAAATCAGAGGGGGATAACTTCTTAAGCTTGAAATGATGTATCATGGCATGTTTAATCAATTTCTAGAATTTGGGAAAGAAATTTCATAGGGCAAAGCTATTGGAAAAATGGTTTTGACTAATGGAAATGAGAATTCTTGGACACTCCTATTTGAAATTAAAAATATTGTTGAACTTAACATGGCATCCGATAGTTGTTTGAAGCATTGATGTTCTATTTTGAACATCCATCTATATATGTATGCTATGTATAGAACCTAAATAAATTCATGATTGAGATGTTTCATTCATATAGAGTTTCAACCAAGCATGCTATGAAATATTTGTTAGGATATTTTGACACATAGGAAATAGTTAAGTATAACTTGGTCTAGTGTAGAGTTAGGTAAAGTGTGTTTGTTTAATATTTACTTTTGTAACTTACAATCCGACAGTCACGATATGTAGTGATCCAATGGATCATTCTCTCCTCGGTATTATCAACACTTGTTCTGTGGCTTAACACCCGATTGGTCCATGATCTCTATTTAAATAGCATGGAGGTTCATTTGTAAGAAAAATCGTTCATGAGAGAAAATTATGTAAATTTTTATTCTTTTAATAATAAATTGCTTGAAGTGGCTGCATTGGCTCAGGCTGTGGACTATTTCCCTCTTTGAGGGTTTTAACCATGTCAACAATATTGATGTATTGATATTTGATCTATTTGTGAGCAGTGTCCTTTAGTGTTCTGTCTGAGAAACTTACCCTGTAAATTCCTACATGGTATCAGAGAATGGACTCAGGTTTGATTCCCTCGAGTTGTGTTTGAGGGGGCGTGTTGGAAGAATCACTGCACCTCTATGGAATCTGTAATTTCCACCCTGGGGATCCTTGTTACTGGTTTGGAACATTTACCAACACTTGTGGGTTTTGGTCTAAGTTCAAGACCCTTAGAATTCTCTTGGAAGGTGTTATGGTCAAGAAAGAAGATGGTAACCTTATCTATTTTATTCTTATTAAGTTGGGACCAACCTACTCTATGTTTGCTTCCAGCTTCCATTCTGCAAGAGAAGCCTTGATTTCTCAAGGACAATACTACAAGTCCCCTTCCACTGATGCCTTTTGTGATTCTTTAATAAGAGAACAAGAAAAACTCTTACATCTTGGTCTTCTTAATCTTGGAAACTCTTCTAAGAAAGCCTTAGCTGCTCAGCAGAAACCAAATTAAAAGAATCCTAAGAAGTTGTATCCTAAAATGAATGGTACTAAAGCAAACAAGGGTCCTAAGCAATTTCAGTCTCAAAATGAATGTTCATTTCAACAAAATGAGAAGGCAAATAAAAACAAAGGGAAGAAGACTTATAGACATTGCCACTTTTGTAATCGATATGGCCACATATAATCCAAATGCTTTAAGATGATGGAAGCCTTGGAATCAACAATGAAGAAGCATAACATCCATTTGGAGCACTCTTCAACTTCAACTTCATCTTCAGGAATAACAATTTTTGCATGTGGTTGTCAAGCATCTCGGTCTGGCTATGTACTAAATTTACCTTCTTCTTCTCATTCTGATTAGTGGCTCATTGATTTTGGATCTTCTTATCAAATGGCCAAAAACAAAGCCATGTTTTCTTCTTTAAATGATTGTAACACCAAGAATATATATGTTGGTGATGATAGATCTCTTAATGTTGTATTCTGGCACTGTTCATATAGACAATGGTCAATTTAATGATGTATTATGTGTTCCGACCTTATACTGCAACCCTCTATCTGTATATCAGACAACTCATTCAGGTGAAGGTAAATCGTTGAATTTGCACCTCACAATGTTGTAATCAAGGACCTAAGAGATCCTAGACAGATTTTAGCTACTGGCATTACTGATGATTCTACAAGGTTGTATAAGTTTAACAACTTTGGGTCATCAAATATTCCCTTGGTATTTGTTGCTCATAACAATGATGTGAGCAAACTTTGGCATGAGCGATTTGGTCACTTAAACTATCGTGCCCTTCAGAATCTATGTAAAGAAAATATGGTGACAGGTCTTCTAATGGTATCTTGCAGAGATGGTGTTTGTTCCACATGTGTACTCAGAAAACGTCAGTGAGATAGTTTTGAAAAATGTGCCTCTTGGCACACCTCAGCGCCTTCACAGTTTGTGCATAGTGATTTATGTGGTCCAATTCCAGTTGTTTCATTGTCTGGCTACAAGATTTTGTTAACTTTCATTGTTGATTTCTCCAAATGCACTTGGGTATACTTCTTAAAACTCAAGAGTGAAGTATTTAACATGTTCTTGGCCTTTAAGGCCTTCGTTGACAAACAATCTGGACATCAAATTATTAAGCTAAGATCTGATAATGGTTGAGAATATGTTAACAACAAATTCATCAACTTTTGCATTAAGAATGGAATTCAAATGAAACATCTTTTTCAATACACTCCACAACAAAATGGTGTAGCTGAAAGGAAGAATCGCACCTTAAAGGAAATGGTTAATTGTGTGCATCAATCTAAAGGACTTAGTCTTAATCTTTGGGCAGAAGTAATTAACTGTGCAAATTACATAATAAATTTCACTCCTACTAAGGTTTTAAAGAATATCACTCTAGAAGAAGAATGGAGCTCAATTAAACTAGATGTAAGTCACTTTCGTGTTTTTGGAAGTGAAGCATGGACCCATATTCCACACGAGAAACATAAAGCTTTAGAACCTAAGAGTGAAAAATGTACTTTTGTTGGATATTCTGAAGATGTCAAAGGATATATAGACTTATTCCACTTAAGTCCAAAAATGTTATCATTAGAAGAGATGTAAATCTTGTTGAAAATATATGACCCTACAAGCCTAGTTCAACAAATGTGCCACCTCTCTCTATCCCTTCTACTTCTGAAGGCATTTCTTCTTCAGATGATGATAGGGAGGATGACATTCCCCCCGCCACCTTCTCAAGATCCTCATTCAGCTCCTCAGATTCCAAAATGGGTCTGTGTTACTCGGGATGCAGCAGGTGCTCTTACTGGTGATCCTGTAGATCGGCCACATACATGTTCTTAGTTTGATAGAGCCTCTTCTTTACTAGCTCAAGATTTAGCTAATTATGTTCTTGACACCTTTGCAGAAGCTTCAGGCCATCCAGATTGGGACATAGCTATGAATGAAGAATATCATTCATTATTGGAAAATGCTACATGGGACTTGTTCTTCTACCAAAGGGATGAAAACTTGTTAGATGCAAATGGGTTTACAAAACCAAGTATGGACGAGATGGAAAAGTTGATAAACATAAATCTCGTCTTGTTTCTAAGGGTTTTTACCAAGTAGAAGGCATTGACTATACTAAAACCTTCTCCCCTGTTGCAAAAATGAACTCTATCTGCCTTATTCTTTCCCTTACTACCTCTTTGAAATGGGCAGTCCATCAGATGTATGTTAAATCTGCCTTCTTGCATGGGTACTTGCATGAAGAAATCTATATGGAACAACCTATTGGATTTATACAAACAGATCCTAGTCTTGTATGTCAGCTTAAGAAATCCCTTTATGGTCTCAAGCAAGCCCCTTGGGCTTGGTATGCCAAAATGGATAGTTTTCTTTTAGAAATTGGCTTTTCTAGGTGTCATTCTGATAATACTATCTACACCAAGAAAGTTGGCAAGTCTCTTATCATTCTTGTTTTTTATGTTGATGATATTATCCTTACTGGTAGTGATCCCATCCTTATAAACCATGTGAAGTCTAGCCTTAAAAATAATTTTGAAATGACAGACTTAGGACACTTGCATTATTTTCTTGGTCTTCAAGTCTTGCAATCGAAGGAAGGTATTTCCCTTTCCGAGTCCAAGTATGCCTATGATCTTCTACACCATTTTCACATGGAATACTGTAAGCCAACCCCTTCTCCCTTTTAGTCTGGAGCCAAACTTTCAGTCACTTGTACTTCTGTTGAAGTTGATCCTACCTTATACCGTCAACTTGTAGGAAAACTTTTGTATCTGACCCATACTCATCTTGATCTTTCCTTTGTTGTTGGCCTTATTGCTCGGTTTATGAAAAACCCACATGAAATTCATTGGAAAGAAGCTAAAAGAATACTTCATTATGTTCAAGGTACAATTTAGTTTGGGATTCCTTACAATGCAGAAGCATCTCCTCTATTGGTTGGTTTCACTGATTTTGATTGGGCTGGTGACCTTGATGATCAAAAGTATAATGCAGGTTATGTATTCACTCTTGGTTGGACCTATAGATGGGCCTGTAAGAAACAAAGTGCCATTTCTCTTTATTTAGTAGAAGCAGAGTATTGTGGTGCTATAGAAGCTAGTAAGGAAGCCCTGTGGATTTGTCAGATCCTATCAGAGTTTGGCTTTTAGCAGCAACATCCGACTACACTTTGGTGTGATAATCAAAGTGCCATTCAACTATGCAAAGATCCAATCCAACATCAGCGCAACAAACACTTTGAATTGCACATGCACTTCATTAGAAAGCTCATTCATGACCATGTTCTTGAAGTGAAATATTTTTCAACAGATGATCAAGTTGCAGACATCTTTACAAAGGATCTCAGAGACGCGAAGTTTACTAAACTTTGATTTATGGTTGGAGTTCAAGAAATTGTCACGAAGGGGGGATAGGCTCTAGTGCCTCCTTCTTTCTTCTATTGCATCATATTTATACATCCTTCAATCTTATCCCAAGTTGTTCTTAAGGGGGGATGTTAGGATATTCCGACACATAGGAAATAGTTAAGTAATACCTGGTCTAGTGTAGAGTTAGGTAAAGTGTGTTTCTTTACTATGTACTTTTGTAACTTACAATCCAATGGTCACGATATGTATTTATCCGACGGTTCATTCTCTCCTCAGTATTACCAACACTTGATCCATGGATTAACACATGATTGGTCCATGATATCTATTTAAAGAGCATGTAGGGTCATTTGTAAGAAAAATCATTCATGAGAGAAGCTTACGCAAATTTTCATTCTTTTATTAATAAATTGCCTAAAGTGGCCGCGTTGGCTTAGGCCGTGGGTTGTTTCCCTCTTTGAGGGTTTTAACCACGTCAACAATATTGGTGTATTGATCTTTGATCTGTTTGTGAGTGGTGTTGTTTGGTGTTCTATTTGAGGAACTTAGCCTGTAAATTCCTACAATATTTGCATGAGGTGTTCTATTTTTTAGGATAAGATATTTCTCCTATGATATGTGACTACATGGATGTATTATTGATATTTGAGATTATTATTGCTAAGCGCATTTGGATGTTGCTTTAGTATGAGATCTGCCATGATATCTTGTATGAGAGGTGCATATCATGACAAAGGTTGAACATGATGCTACTAGCATGGCTAGCGTGAGGTAGGATGGAGAATATCCTTAGAGAGTTGTATGAGCATGACCAGGATATGACATGGATACATTATGAGATCTGATTGGCAAAAAATCCCATATTTATAGTTGGGAGCCAAAGGGGGAGGTGCATCAACCTCATTCCCATCAAGATCATTTAAATATGTTCTAAAACCAAGGCATCCTTCACTAAACCGTAAATATCTCTCTAGACCTACATTTGTGGTGGAGCAGTTAGGTAAAACCGCTTCTCTTGAGGTGAAAAATACTACATGTGGTTTCCTAGCTACAAATTATGAAAACAAAGTGCTTATTTTTCATTTCAATGGTTTTTGGCCTTCTTCATTAGATCTCAAGGAGTGGGTTCACCAGAACCAGGCTCTAGATGTCGTACTACATTTCTACTCAAAATATTTTTGTTATGAAACCATCTCACAAAAATATAGAAAATAGTGATGAACAACTTATAATTCAGGCTCTTCGAGGGGGAAACCCCCTTTTCATTACACAAATGAAAAATTCTTGGATGATACAAATGACAATACCTCATTTCTATATATAGGAGTCTAAGGGGTCATAATATAATCAGAGCCGGCATAACAATAATAATGTAAGGGCACAACAATAACAATAGTGGGCTTCTATGGGGCACAATAATAAAAATATGGGGACTACATAGGCACAAAAATATAATAAGGAGGTTGCGATAATAATAATAAGGGGTTACACTAGTAGTATAGGGACCTAACATGTCCGTCTCCTTGAAAAATAGTTGTCCTCAAAGCTTGAGTAGTTTTGGATGCTTCTATATAAAAATAATCATCCTTCCATGTGGAATCTTTAGTGGCTAAGTTCTTCCACTTGATGAGATACTTTGAAATTGATCAATTTTGATTCTATCAATTTCTTAGTTCTATGATTGCTTCAGGTTCCAATATGATTTTACCTTCCTTGTCAATTCCCGACAATATTATTTTAACTGGGATCTTCTAGAACTTTTGAATGAGTGCCCACCCTGCTTCATCATTCTTCCATTCATCCCTTGCTTCATTTACCAAATCTGGTTGGATAATAGAAATGGCACAAAACAATGCTTCGAAATCCTCATCCTTTCTTTAGAGTGCATCTGCAACAACATTTTTCTTCCCTTTTTTGTAGATGTTTTCAAAGTCATAACCCAACATCTTTGTGACCCATTATTGTTGTTCTTGTAAAGATAATCTTTGTTCTAAAAATTATTTAAGATTATCATGATCCATTTTTACCTTGAATTGTCTTCCAATTAGGTAAGGTCACCGTTTCTTAAGTGCATGTAGTATTGCCAACATTTCCTTCTCATAAATATCTTTCCTGAGATGTAGCCGTAAAAATACCCAATTGCCCACATCAAAATTTCTTTCACTGCGATGTTGATCTTCCTGTTGTTCCAGTCAATTATGCACAAAAGTGGCATTATCCTTTAAAAGATGGAGAACTTGTTGTTGATGCTCGATGTGATCTTTCACTTCTTGAACATTTTTCTTCTTAATATGTCCTTCTATCTTAATAGTTTGAGGAGTGGTAATTTCGGCAAATGCATTACAAGATATGGTCAGATTCATTTCTTCTTTCTCGATGTGATCTTTCAATTCTTGAACATTTTTTTTCTTGATATGTCCTTCTATCTTGAGAGTTTGAGGAGTGGTAATTCTTGCCAATGCTTTAGATGATATGGTTGAATTCATTTCTTCTTTCTCTGGGGTTCGTTCCTGGTGTACAACCTCTTTTTTTTATGTTTCTTGATCCTTTTCTTTCTCCTCTTCATAATCTATGTAAAATAATTTCTTCTCGGAACACTTGTGACCTTTAGTGTATTTTCTATCACAATTGTAACAAAGCCCTTTTTCTATTTTTTCATCCAATTTTTTTGGTGTAAACCTTGTAGGTTGTGTAAGGCTAGGAGAAAAAACATTTCCATAATTATAGTCGTGAGTGGTGGTATTCCTTGTTTCCATAATTTCACCTTTAATTTTGCCTTCCAACCCGAATGTCTTCTCCAATGAATCAGGTTCATAAAGACGAACCTCATGTTGAATGTTATCCTTTAAAGTCCCTATGAAGACATCAATCCTTTGCTTCTCAAGAATAACATTTACCCTTATATTCAATTTTTTAAAGTCCTCAATGTGCTCTGCCATTGAACCCTTTTGTTTGAGATTTATCAATTGGCTAAAGAAGGTGTTTCTCTTTGTATCCTCACAATGTGCTATCATTTCCTCCATGAAAATTGACCATGTCACAAGTGGTTTACGAGAAAAAATCCCTTCACACCATAAAAATTGATTCAATTCTAAATATAAAGATCCAATACATACCTTTTGTAACAGTTGCACGTCATGTAAATCAAAATATTGCTCCATCTATACTATCCAATTTAACGGATCCTTGCCACCAAACTTCCTCATATCACCTTTTCTTAATTTTAGGAGCTCGATATTGAAACCATTTTAAATCTGTAACTTCAGATCTCCAAGTTCTAAAATTGCGTCCTGCAGTAGCCCTCTAAGTCCTCTTTCTAACCCTGCAAGTCTGATAAAGATTGGATTCCGTAAGGAAAAGTCTTGTCAAATCTCCAACGATGACCTGATTATAGACTGGTTCAATAGAACGAACTTGTACGAAGTTCCACATGTCACTATTTCAACCTTAGGACCTGAAAACAATACACATAAATTAGCATCAAAGAGAAAGTTCTGATGATTTTCCCAAGGTCGCCTATTTGGGATGTAATTCGGGAGCCTGTAGAAACCCTAATTGTCTTCGACTGTATCTCCGAAAATATAACAAAACAAGATCTGAAATTCAAGCCCAAGCTTCACCAAGTTTTCGACTCAAATGGGTTTTAATTTCAGAGTCTGGAACTTCGTAGAAAAACAATTATAGTAAAAATTCCACGATGACCTATTTGATATGGAATTCTGGAGCTTGCAAAAACCCTAACTTCCTTAGATGAGATCTTCGAAAATATAGTGAGGCCAGATCTGAAATTCAAACCCGAGGTTCAACGAGATTTCGTCTAAAATGAATTTGTCTGTTAACTTCTAAAACGTCATAGAAAGAAAGTTATAGTGAAATTGCCACAATGACCTATTTGGAGCAGCGAAAACCTAGAATCCAAAGCTTTGATACCAACTGTTATGAAACCAGCTCACAAAAAGATAGAAAAGAGAGATAAATGACTTAGAATTCAACCTCTTCAAGGGGGCAACCTCCTTTACATTACACAAATGAACAATTCTTGCATGATACAAATGACAAGACCCCTTTCTATATATAGGAGTCTAAGGGGTCATAATATAATGAGAGCCGACATAACAATAATAATGTAAGGGCATAATAATAACAATAGTAGGTACCACCCGGATGTCGATTCTCTCGAGGCGCATTTACGGCGAGTTAACTCTCCGCTGGAAGCTAGCTTCACACCTGGTGAGTTGTGCACGGCTCCCATAACCTCAACGCATTTGATATGAATGTTCTCAGGTGTAGGTACGGGATTGTTATGCATTCGACAATGAATGCGCGCTATTCGAGACCCGACACAGGATGGTTTAAACATGGCTCAGGTTCTGGTTTGGGTTATCATTCTCATCGGGTCTCTCCATACCTGTCTGCCTTTTTCTCTACATCCCTACTTTGTTCTGATAGTTGGAAGGCCTGTCTTGAGTCTGTTTATCACCTGGGTCGCCCCTACCTGGTCCTATTCTGTCTGGTCTTGTTTAATCCCCTTCTCAGGTATCCCCATCTCCCTGAATATGGTGCGATGTTGTAGTGTCTCTCGCCGTGGAGGCACCAGTGGCAAGTGTGGTCGCTTTCAGCCTACACCCCAGAAAATCACTCCGCTAGCCTCGGCTTCCTCGACCTCTGTTCATGGCCGTCCCATTCCGCACAACTCCTTTCAAACGACCCAGTTCAAATTTCATAGTCAGCTTAATAGACCAATTATCTCAGCCAACATTACGGTTATTTTGGCTGAGGAAGAGGATAAGCCCAACAGCTCCATCCAAACCTCTCCGTCGTAGTCCCAGAATGACAGTGAGTTTCTGGAAGACTTGGCTGGAATGTCTTAAAAAGGGGATGATATGTAGGAAGTGGGGATGGTCACTGAGGATCCTTAGTCTCCAGCTGATTTTGCTCAGCGCAATTCACATTCGATTGAACCGGCGCAACCCTCTGGTGGAAATATGATTTTGGTAGCTCCTCCACGTAGCGGCAACTTGGGAGATATGGACAATGCTGCTAACATGTGGATAGGCTCTCCTCGCCAGATGGATAAGGATGCTTTGGATCTCTGCATCATGTTTGATTGCCTTGGTACCGCGTCTTCTGTTGGCATTTTCCCTTCTGATCTATATATCATTTTGTTATGTATTTTTGGTTTATGTCATTCAGGTTCTGTATCGAGTCCTGGCTGGATTTCACTATCAGCCATCACAGTCCACTCTTGTGCATCAGGTCATGGCTCAGAAAGCTATTGTTTTTTGTTAAATTTTGTATCTGGGTATCTGATTATCAGGGCTATTCGGAAAGCCATAGTACTGGACTGTTTTGTAATAAGGTTCACCTCTTCGGTTCGTACTATTGTCTATAAGGGATCTGAAAAACATGTTCATGAGTTTTCGCAACCCTGGGAGTGTTCCTACAGGGGTATATGTCTCTCAAGGTCACAAGTTGCTGGATGGCCTCAGCCTCCTCTGAGGTTCTAACCTCTCTGTAAATAATTTTTCTATTTTTTAATAGATATAGCCTTTACGTAGAAAAAAAAATAACAATAGTGGGTACCTATGGGGCACTATAATAACAATATGGGGACTACATGGGCACAAAAATATAATAAGGGGGTTGTACTAATAACAATAAGGGGTTACATTAGTAGTATAAGGACATAAGAAGTTAGAGGACCAACATAAGGTTTTCTATTAGGGACCATGGTTTTTTGGTCAATCTGATATCTCCCTTCATCCTTGGTTTACACATTTCAATCCTCTATCTATGTCAAATATTTCAACTCCAGTATGGGCGAGGTTTCCCAATTTTCCCATCTATATGAAACATCTCGATATCTTAGAAGATTTGGGAAATTTGTTAGGATGCTTCATCAAAATTGACTTGGAAAGGATTACGAAAGGAATTCATGCATTTATTTTCATTTGTGTTGAAGTGGACCTTATAAAAGGATTTCCAGAGAAAATCCTCCCTAAATGGGGAAATAGAGTTTATTCCCAACAGGTGGATTACGAAAATTTGACTTTTTGTTGTAGATCTTACCAGTAGCCTAGACACCTACAAAATTTTGGCCCATAGTCACAAGGCACCTCTTTGCACCTTTAATCCAAGTAGAAAAATTGTGGATTGCAATGTCTAAAAACACCCAATGGTTCTAAGTTCATTGTGGCTCACATGTCAATTAATTATCAGAAGCAGATGACTCTTAATGCCATCATTTCTCCTGTAGCCCCAACTCAAACTCATGATATGCCACCTCAACCATCAGGGGAGGACGCTCACCCATCAATTTGTACGGGCCAAAATTCAACCATAATTTTGGCATTCACAAAGAGTGGGAAAAAACACACCCACGAATTAGACCCTTCAGATAGTGACAAGGCGCCAACAAATATGGATGAGCGCTTGGCAATGGAAACATCTCATGGAAAGGAAGTGGTTGTATAAGACAATCTCTCAAATTAGATAGAGATTCATAAGAGGAAAGGAAAGAAAGATAAACCAATGTATAATTCTTGAGCCTAAATCTAAGAAGGAGAAATGTAATGTTGTGTAATGTGATTAGGAGAAGATTGATGTACTATGATGTGGTGTAATTCATTTTTGATGGATCAATATAATTGTATATATATATATATATATATGCAATATTTCTATACACATCTTGTTGTAAATAATAAAGTAATAAATGCTATACAGATTAAGATATATCTAATTAAAAAATTTATATATTATTTACCGTTATTTTATTCCAAATTTATACTATTCGTTATTAATTATTTATAAGAATAAGTTACAAAAGAATAAATTTTATATATGTTGAGATATACTTTTACACATGTTGAAATATACTTGAATAGAAAAGTCTATATATTCTATTATTCGAATCCAAAATTTAAAACTTATATTATTGGTTATTAATTATTATTATTTTAATTCAAAATTTATATTATTTGTCATTAATTATTATTGTTATTAAAAATAATATAGAATGTTTGTTAAAAAATGCTTAGAAATGATTAAAATTGTAGATTTAAATCTTTGGCTAATACAATTTAAATATTACAAATTATGTAAAGATAAATTCTTGAGACTCTTAGTGTATTCATAGTTGTTAAATATTGTTTAGAAATGATTAAAATTGTAGATTTAAATCTTTGGCTTATATCATTTAAATATTATAAATTCACTAAATATAAATTCTTGAGACTCTTAGTATACTTATAGATTTGGATTAAATTTAATAGATCATATAAATTAGAATATATTTCACCTACAAATTTTAAGAATCCTAAACTTTGTTATTCATTATTACTCTATTTTAAAATTTTCTAGAATTTGTATTATTAATTGTTATACAATAGCTAAATTTTAAAATATTTAAATATTATATAT
>APFE031695576.1:0-34301 GCA_000404065.3 Pinus taeda | reverse complement strand
ATATATATATATATATTCCCTAAATATGTTAAAAACATTTTCGCTTAACAAAGCAGAGGAGCATAATGTCTTTATAGTGGACATGGAATTTCACCTTCACTAGAGACTGTCACAAACTCTGCTGGTAAATCTTTATTGAAAGAGAGGAATCATTACACAAACAGTAGAAATCGAGTATGCAAAATCTCAAGGAAATCCAAGATCCATTGGTTTGGAGTTTTCTATAACAATTGTGAAGATCCAATTGCTTGGAATTTTTCTTTATAAATTGTACAAGTCCAGTACCAGGAAGTGGGCTTTCTATTATTCATTACTTGTAATAACGCAACGGTTAATGTGTATGCAACAGCCACGGACCCGCTAAAAATAGTAAGAATATTCGTATTAAAATTGTTTGGACATTACCCACGACAGAGGAGGATACCCACGACAGTGGTCTAAACCTGGATCACTCTGATATCGTCCCAACATTCCCACAACAAATGCAATGTCAGGTCTTGCGCAGACCTGAGCATACATTAGGCTTCCGACAATAGAAGCATATGGAATGTTCTTCATTTGTTCCTTTTCAAAGTCGTTCTTCGGGCATTGGTTCAAATTTAACCTATCACCCTTCACAATGGGAGCTACACTTGGTGAAAAATCCTTCATCTGAAATATCTCTAAATTTTTATTAATATAGGTTCCCTGAGACAAACCCAAGATGCCTTGAAATCTGTCTTTATGGATCTTAATGCCAATGACATAAGATGCCTCAACCATATCCTTCATATCAAAATTTTTAGAGAGAAATTGTTTTACCTCATGCAGCAAACCCTTATCATTGGTTGCTAGCAAAATGTCATCCACATATAAAACAAGAAAACAGATTTTACTCCCACTGACTTTTAGGTATATACATTGATCCATAATGTTTTTTAAAAAACTGAAAGAAGAAATTACATTATGGAATTTTAAATACCATTAGCGGGATGCTTGTTTTAAACCGTAAAAGGATTTCTTGAGATTGCAAACCAATTGCTCACCATCACTACAGGGGAATCCTTTAGGTTGTTTCATGTAAACCTCCTCCTCTAGATCTCCTTTGAGAAATTTCGTTTTCACATCCATTTGTTGCAACTCCAAGTCAAAATGGGCTATTAATGCCAAAATAACGCGCAAGGAATCTTTCTTAGATACAGGAGAGAAAGTCTCCAGACTTCGTTACTCTTTATAGAATTCATCTCTTCCTTCATGGCATCGTACCATAATTCTGATTATTTGCAACTCATGGCTTCTGAAAAGGACTCGGGACCATTTTCGGCTCCAATGTTGGAGCCAGATTCTTGCAGATGCACAACATAATCATCAGGAATTGTTGATCTCTTTGGTCTAGTAGATCTTCTTAATGTTGTACCATCATCTTCCTGAGAAGTATGTGGTTCAACTCGTTGTTCAAAAGTTCTTGGCAACTCTTGAACTATCTAATCTACTAGAATGTCGTCAACAGCTTGTGGAACTTCAACAATTGGTTGTTCAACACCAGTTTGTACTTGAGGGGTGCTGTGAATAATAACCAATCTACCACTTGAGGTGGACGATTGAGATTCTAAATGATCCTTCTCAGAAACTATGTTCCTGGTCTGATCACTCCCACTAATCAAGTCATTTTCAAGAAATTTTGCATTTCTTGATTCCACAATTCTAGTGTTCTGAGATGGACAGTAAAATCTGTGACTTTTAGACCTTTTAGCATATCCAATGAAATAATCACTAATGGTCCTTGGGTCCAACTTTTTCCCTTGTGCATTATATATTCTCACTTCAAATGGGCATCCCCAAACACGCATATGTTGCAAACCTGGTTTCCAACCATTCCATAATTCAAATGTCATTTTAGGAACAACCTTATTCGAAACTGGATTTAATATATACAATGTCATCTTAGGTGCTTCAGTCCACAAGGATTTAGGAAGATTGGAGCTGCTAAGCATACTCCGCACTATGATCAATAATGTTCGGTTTCTTCTTTCTGCTACACCATTCTGGTCGAGTGAACCAGACATGGTGTATTGGGCAACAATCCCATGCTCTTGAAGAAATTTTGTGAATGACCCAAGTGCTTTTACATCTTCTGTGTATCTACCATAATATTCTCCACCTCTATCTGATCTCATGATCTTAATTTGCTTCCTGCATTGTTTCTCTACTTCAGCCTTAAAGATCTTAAAGGCATCTAATGCTTCATTATTTTTATGAAGCATGTAAAGATACATATATCGTGAGTAATCATCTATAAAAGAGATTAAGTATTTCTGACCATGTGAGTCCATGTCTGGACTACATGTATCAGTATGTATAATCTCTAATATGTCCAAACTCCTATCTGCACCTTTCTTTAACTTGTTGGTCTACTTTCCCTTTATGCAATCCACACAAGTCTCAAAATCAGTAAAATTCAGAGTATTAAGTACCCCCTCATTTACTAATATTTTAATTCTTTCAATGGATATATGACCTAATCTCTGGTGCCATAATTTAGAGGAATATTCATTAATAACACATCTTTTAGTCCTAGTGTGAACATGCATTGAATCATAAGTGTCGTTGTCTTGTAAATTAATGCAGTAAAGACCGTTAGACAAAATACCATTCCCAACATAATCAAATTTATAAAATAAACTGAAAGATGTTTCTAAAAAGTTAAAGGAATATCCAAAAGGTACAAGCCTTGAAACTGAAATCAAGTTTCTAGAAAAACTTGGAACATAAAAGGTCTTTTCTAATTCTAAAACAAAGCTATTACTTAAAGTTAAATAGCATGTTCCTCTAGCTTCCACATGCAAGCCCATCTTGTTTCCTGATAAGATGCTTTGCTCACTTCCCACTGGCTTCGTTAGGTTTTGCAAACCGTGCAAGGAATTTGAAATGTCAATTGTTGATCCAGAATCAATCCACCATGTGTTAATATTGACATTAACCATAATAGATTCATAACAAATAAACAAGATTGGATTACCTTTGTCCGCAAGCCATTTCTGAAATTTGACACATTCCTTCTTCATGTGTCCCTTCTTTTTATAGAAGAAACACTTGGAATTCTTCTTGATATCGGCTTGGGAAGGTACTTTACCTTTCCCTTTCCAATTGGCTTGAGATTTGCCCTTTCCTTGTGTTTTCAGCATTGCACTTTCTCCCAATTCCAACACGAGTCTCTCTTCCTCTTGAACACACATGGTCATGAGTTTATTAACTGACCATTTATCCTTATATGTGTTGTATGAGATTTTGAAGGGTCCGTATTGGTGCAAAAGGGTGTTTAGAATGTAGTGCACTAGGAAAGACTCTGATATTTCAACCTCAAGTTTCTTCAATTGAGCCACAATGTACCTCATTTGCATGATGTGCTCGAACACACTTTTCACACTGGTGAGCCTTAGGGATAAGAACTTCATGATTAGGGTGCTTACTAGTGCCTTGTCTGAAGGACAAACTGATCATCAATGGCTTTCAATATGTCTCAGACCTTTTCATGTTGATCAATGGAACCGCGAATACCAGCTGAAATTTTAGTCTTAAAGAACATCATGCTTAGGCAGTTAGATCTCTCCCATCGTTCATAAAGCATGATGTCCATTGCAGTGCTGGTATTAGTGAGTGCCAGTGGTTCATCTTTCCTAATAGCATAGTCTATGTCCATCCACCCCAAATGAAGGAAAACCCTCTCCTTCCAGACCTTATAGTTATCTCCCTTAAGTTCAGGGATATTTTTTACGCCTCAATTTTTTGCAGGTTGTACAACTGCATAAAATTAAAGATCACATGCTTATGTTAAAACTAAGGCGTAAAAAATAAAATTTCATGCTTTGCCAATGTAAATCATGCTTAAAATTGAATCTAATGAAATAAAAATTTCATGTGGGCTAAATTTCCAATTCAAGCATATTCAATTATTCTTTATGATAGAGTTTATCAAATTATTTACTTAATTCATAATTCTAAGGTTATATTATGATTATAATTTGATATAAATTCTATCTAAGTTTTAAACTTTATGATAAAACTATTAATTCATAACTCTTGTGGGTAAGTTACGAATATTTTGCCCTAATTAATTATATAAATATAACAAAAAATCCCGTGGGATAAAATTATTATATTTAGTATAATTTTTACAATAATGTCTAAATATTCTTTATGTGATCCTAATCAATCATAATATATAATATTATTTAATTAGATATGTTGTGGCCATTCTCTAATCAATTAAAAATTATATAGACCACTCAGACATTATTTATTATAAATTGCCTAAACAAAACTATACACCATACTTCACATTGCATGCTACGTGAAATGGCATATACACAGTTTAATATGAAGCAATTAAAAATATGGAAAGCGGAAACACTCACTGCACTGATGAAGCAAATAAAATTAATTTATAAGATTATAAACAAATCTTAACCAGAGTCAAAAAACAATGTTTCGTGAAAGGAATAAGTCAAAATGATGTCTTAAATAAATTCCATATGCTTGTTTCTTGCAAAAAAAAAAAACTTTGGCTGAAAGTAAAGTGTAAAGGTAAGCATGAATATAACGAAAACTGTAAGTGATAGAGTACGAGTAAAAGAAAACGCCATAAACATCAGCACCACTATAAACGATGACAATAATTCCTCGCAAATAAAATAAAATTAAAGCACCGATTCATGCAATTTAAGTATGAGCACAGTTATAAATTTGCAGAACAATTACACCAAGGCAAATATAAAATTTTCTCTCATACCAAATGTTAGCATAAAAACGATTCTATAACATGAAATAAACACTTAAAAAGAATCGAAAACTTTAATTCCCAATAAATCATACTTCCGGCCATTGATACTTTCTCACAATCTGTCATTGTTTCTTTCTCATGTTTTGGCACTGGATACACCTTCAACCTTTACTCATTAAAAAATTTAGATCTCCGCTTGTCCTTGCATGGATCTAGTAACCTGCCATATTTGGAATGGCTGCAACAATAGAACCTCTCACCCTCAAAACTAAATTCCAAAATGATCAGATGGAAGCAATTTTGGACATTACCATGTAACCAAAACGAAAACATGATTCAAAACATAGGCTATTTCTAAAACAACAAAATAATCAGGAACTCAAAAGTTTGCAAAATATAGCATGGGATTATTCCATGTATGTTTAGAGCTTCATAATTTGCTCATATAGACTCCCACTAAGTCAACATAGACAGAGCTCCCGAACCCATGCATTAATCTTGAATTACGGCCTATGGAAAAATACTCGTGAAGTTATATGTCACCATCACCAAAGGACCATCTGTAACGCAGGGAAAATTTGGAGATCCATAAAGGTCAAGGAAACCCACATTAAACATCAGTCAATTCTAGAAAATTCCCATTGATCTCAACTACCTTCACAACTACAAAAACTTCACCAAAACTCTCATCTGTGTGGCACTTCCAAGCTCTGCTCCTTCTAGCTTGATGGTGTAAAACTAAACAGGATTGAGTTAGTGAGCTTGGGGACCAAACAAAAGTATATATAGCCAAGCTTCCATCAAGCTTCTATTAGTTATGTGTCAACTGTTCCACAAATCATGATAGAGAACTGCAGAATAAGTAATGGACCACAAGCAAAAGTATATATAGCCAAGCTTCCATCAAGCTTCTATTAGTTATGTGTCAAGTGTTCCACAAATCATGATAGAGAACTGCAGAATAAGTAATGGACCACTCCAGAAGCTTCCAACAAGAAATTAATTAACTATAGTTGATTTCCGTAATTTAAGGAAATAACTACAGTTGGTTTCCCTAAATTATTGCAATTGGTTTCAAGAAAGTAGTTGGGAGGAGAGAGAGCTAACACTCATAGCTCGAACAACTCTATAAATAGCCGAGGGATGATAATGAAATTCTATATAGTTACAAATCTAATTTCTAATGGCTTATGTTTCTGTAATGCCATTGGTTTCCAGATGGGGCGTCCAAAAATCTTTGATCAGCTCCAAGAATCATCGTTTGGCTTTCTTTCAACAACTTTCAAGTACTGGAATGTTAATAGCAAAGAAGTCTATGAGACCAATAATGAGAAGCATGAGCGCTGATGCACAAAGACGCACAGGTAATCATCATTC
Source organism: Pinus taeda (assembly GCA_000404065.3). Lineage (NCBI taxonomy): Eukaryota > Viridiplantae > Streptophyta > Pinopsida > Pinales > Pinaceae > Pinus > Pinus taeda. Next base: position 28,165 of record APFE031695576.1, on the reverse strand, counting down.
CAACGTCTGGGACGATGATGTCATACATTCCCTGTCAACGTCATACGCGGTATTTGTCCTAATATCATAATATTCGTTTAGAATTAATGTATGAATCGGAGTAAGTACTACAAGTTCACATGTTAAAATCCTTCCTTCATCGATCTATGCAAGATAACATTATCGTACTGCATTGAAATGTGGCTGATCAGGTAATTGCATATTGAACGAGCTGAAACGCTTATTGAAGATATCAAACATCTTTTGAGTGACATGAATGATAGCTGCAGTGATGGCGCTGGCGTTGGCATTAACGATTTAATCAAACGTCTTCAGATGATTGACATTATCGAATGCCTTGGAGTTGATCGACATTTTCGAACTAAAATAAAAGTAGCTCTTGATTACTTTTACAAGTTAAGCATTATATATGAATTTGATTTACGATTTATAGAATTCAGTGATTGTATGCACTTTTAGATTCATTCCATCATCATTAAAACCTCACTCCATGATGTGTAGTTTTTGGAACAAAAGGGGCATCGGGTGGGGATCAAGAGATTCACTCAGCAAAGATCTTGACTCTACAGCTTTGGGATTCGGGCACTCAGAACGCATCGATACAACGTCTCTCCTGGTTAGATAGATTAAAATATACCCTTGATGTCATTTGACAATTAAATAAAATTATTTAATACTTCAGTTCTCACAGAATATCATGCATTCATGAAATGAATGTTTTTGAGAATTTCAAAGATGAGAATGGGCAATTCTTCTGCAATTCTAGTGGTGAGAAAGGAAGAGCTGATAAAAAAGGGAGAAGCATGTTGTCATTATTCCGAGCTTCAAACATTTCGTTTCCTGGAGAAAAAGTGATGGAGGAGGCAAAGACATTCACAACACAGTATCTAAGCCAAAGTGTTGACGTGACACGCTCTAGCTTAGATCGATCAAAGCCTTACGAGAGAGGTTAGTTACAAACACTTTTTTTAATTTCTGGTTAATAGGATGGAAAAACACTGATAATAATCGCGGTGTTTAAAATTACAGTTGTTGTTATCCTAACAATCACATGAGAGAATAATACATAATGTGAATAATACCATGGATTGTTATAACCTAAAACTATTTTTAATTTGATCTAAGTCACTCTAACCATATCGCTTAAAACTTGCCACCCTGATATCTTGCCAAATAATTTATTCCATAATTTGATGACTTTATAGGCCACTACATGTATGCTTGAACAAAATCTTAAAACCTTATAACAATGTGTAATCCTACACGACATGTATCCTCAAAAAAAATCTTACAACTTACTCAAAAAAAAATATATTAGTTAAACACCATCACGCACTAGCTGCTTCACTAAACATCAAGACCATTTACTTCATCTTCCTTCTCTTATTATATCTTGCCCAATGCATAACTTCATCTAACTTTTCAACACGACTCGCACTTGCTTGACTACCATATCTTTTCTCTGCACATGCATATCTTTTCCTTGGAGCTTCTCTATCACTTCCAGCTAATCCACTTGTCTTTACGCATGATTCACTCTTATGACCTAAAAATCTGATCTCTCTCGAATTTCCTCATTTTGATCCATTACCTCAGTTTTTGTCAAACAAACGGAGGCAACTGATAACAATGTCAGCATCCCACAGAGCCTCAGAACGTTGTGGCCATTTCAATGTACCCCCCTCTCCCTTTATTTCTACATCTGAGTCGAGGTCATTGGAGTTGTCTTGCGTTAACCACAGTTTTACATTTCTCGAGTAAGAATGTCTCGTTTCTCTGTGCTAATTCCACCACCAACTCAACCCGGTAGAAAATTGTAAGTGCCTGAAAATGTGCAGCTTGTCGTTCGACCAAATCACTAAACCTCACATCTCCTTGTCATGCTTGAACTGCAACCGCCCTCATATTGGTTCTTATCGTTGATCTCGAACTAGACAAATTAAATGGCCTTCGAGTCATACGTCACCCCCACGACTCGTAGTGATTGATTTGATTGACTCTCTGAAAACTGCCATAGATATCATCACACGTTCGACATAGTGGGACGTACTCAATGGATAAGAGTCTTATAGTGATGCTTCCATGCTAATATCCATGGGCATTCTTAGGTAGATTTCATATTTGGAAAATATCTCTAAATCTCATAGAGTCCAGAATATCCTTTCCAAAATTCAAAGTCAATTGTTTGATTTATTTTGGGAATATTCCATAATATTACCATCACAAGAGACATCAACTTAATATCCCAAAATATCCCAAAATCTTACAGTCAAAAGAGAGATCAAATTTGGAGAATATCTCTGAATTTTATTAAGTTAATTGTCTGAATAAGAATGTGAAGGTCAGGAAAGGAGAGATCAACCTATTTCAGGCTTATTCTTGAATGTGAAGGTGAAGAGAGATATTACAGGCTTATCATTGAATGTGAAGATGAAGAGAAATATTAACTTTAGAGGTTATCTAAAAATCTCAGAGTCAATTATTTCACCCCTCTGCTAATGGTTCCTAATATTCCCAAAATCTATAGCATATTTGAATTTTGAACTAAAGCAACCTTCATCTTGGAAGATGTCTCCACCATCAATTTCGGTGCCATCTGTACCACTAGTACTAGTACATCTTGCAATTTCGGCACCATCTGTACCTTAGCTAGGTAGCTTCATCTTAGGAGTTCTCTATTTCCTGTCCACATGCAACCTACTTGGCTACATCCATTCTTGTTGAAATGCTAATTCCAACTGCAGGAGAAAAACTGCCATTGGAGTTCCCCGCTATTTCCATTTTCTTAATTTGCAATGCGATTGTGCAATGCGATCAAATTGCAGATCGCTATCGCACATTGACCTATTGCACCCTTGCTTTGTGCCGATTGCGATTTCGTGATGCGATTAAATCGCAAATCGCAAATCACACTCATGTTAATGCTTCACTTGTTTTCTCTTCCGGAAACGCAAAGTTGTGATGCGATCCAAATCACAAATCGCATATCTCACCCTTTTCTCAAAATCAAAGTTGTTGTATAGCCCTGCAACAAATGAATTTGACATGAAGTAGAAGTTTCATTTACCGCCAGTTTTGTCAGTAAAACAATAAATGTAATTTACTCTGGTTCGTAAACATTGGTAAGATTTTAATTTTATTGTCTTTTATTTTCGCGAAAGTATGGCAAGTAAAACCATATATATGCCTGTTTTTGCTTTTGTTAATGTGTGTGGAAAGGAAAAACTCGCCGCAGCTAATGCAAAAAGAATACACAGAGTAGTGTGAAGTGATTGTAATTTTGTTGTTTTGTTGAGAATGTAATAAGAAGAAAACGTAGTAGCGTAGAAGTGTGAAGTGAGGGTAAACGCAGCAGCGCCCAGTAGAAATTTTTATGCACAGCAGTGCGATGGTAATGGTGTAGTTGTTCATTAAAAATGAGAGAAGCGCGCAGCAGTGAGAGCTCATGAATGAAACTTTTATGCACATCAGTGCATAGATTGAAATGTAATGCAACACGCAGAAGCGTGAGTTTTTGGTAGTTCATTGGTGAAATACAAAGTGAAGCGCAGCAACACGAAGGTAATGAATTGCCCTGTTTTGTTTTGTAAAACATGAAATGAAATATACATGCAGCAGCGTGAGTATAGTTTTTGTTGGTGAATATGAAAATGGAGCACACAACAGTGTGAATACGTTTTAGTTGTTGTCCATCATGAAATGAAGGAGAAGCACAGTAGTGCGGATGCGCATCAACGCGAGGGTAATTTTGTTTTGTTGAGAGAAAATGAAATGTAATGCGCAGTAGCACGAGAGTAATGTAAGAAGTTGTTTTATGCACAGCAGTGCAGTGATAGAGAGGTGATGTGAGTCGCAGCAGTGCACATATATTGAAAGTTTTACGCATAGTAGTGTAATGTTTTTTAGGAGAAGACAGAGTTTGTAATGTACAACAATGCAGAGATATTACAGCCTGAGCGCCATTGTGAAGAGTAGTGCGAATGAAGAGATTTTTACACACAGCAGTGTAAAATCTCAAAGTAAAGACAGAGTAAATTTATTTTTTGTGGAACTGAAGCGTTCCCTGGTTGTAATCCCTTTGTTAAGAGGAATATGCTTTTGTAACAGCAGTTGTGAAATCCCTCCGTGTGAGGAAGATGCTTTTGTAAAAACATTTGTGAAATCCCTCTGTGTGAGGAAGATGTTTTTGTAACAGCAGTTGTGAATTCCCTCTATGAGAGGAAGAGGATTTATGTAACAGTTGGTTTCCTGTTAATGAATAGAATTTTTTTTGTGTTGCTGAAACTTTGTCTGCAACAAAACAATTTTAGTTTTCGCTGTGTTAAGATCCTGCAAAAACAGAGCATTGTTCTCTGTTCAGTTTTGTTTGGAATCACTAGAAATTCCCGACATTGGTATTAGAGCTAGTCCAGGCTCTTTGAAGGTGTCAAAGAAGCTGAAGGAAGGATTGCTTGTTGCAGCAACTTCTCCAGCAGAGTGAAGACCCAGTCAAGAAAAATCCAAGGTATTTCTCAAGTTCTTTATGTGTTGCTGATTGAAGACACTCAGTAATTTTTAAATACACAGTCAGATATTTTGAAGCATAGTTAAAAGTGCAAGTATGGCTGTAGCCAGCACTAGCATGGGTATTTTTAATACTCAGCTCCCACTATGTAATGGGAAAAACTATGACTATTGGGCAATAACCATGAGAGCCCTTTTTGCCTTACAAAATTTATGGGAATTTGTTGAGAATGGTTTTGAAGAACCAACAGATGAAAATGAGTTTAATAGTTTAACTCAGGCAGAGAAAGAATTGTTGAAGAGAAATAAGGAGAAGGATTGTAAAGCCCTCTATTATTTGTATCGAGCAGTGGATGAGGATGTGTTTGAAAGGATAGCAACAACCGAGAGATCCAAAGAAGCATGGGAAACTCTCAAGATAGCCTATCAAGGCATGGAGAAAGTGAAGATAGCAAAACCTGAGTTCATCGAGGAGGAATCTTGTGATGAAAGCATAGAGAAAACAGTGAACGTTAAAAACTGTTTGTCTCATGATGAAGATGATGAGGAGATGGCTGAAATACATCTCCATACAGGAACATCAACACAAGGACAGCAAGAGACACCCTTGAGAAGAAATGAATGTGCTTCTCTAAGCACACCACAAGGAGGAAATTCAAGTGCTTCTTCAAGCACTTGTACGCCAAATGAAAGAGGTAAGAAATTCAGAAATTTAAGTGACATTTATGAACAAGAGGCAACAAATGAAGGCTTAAACTCTTTGTTTGCTTTATATTGTCATGTTTATGACCCTATTCATGTCGAAGAAGCAATTAAGGATATGAAATTGACAGAACCCATGAATGGGAGAAAGGAATTGAAGTTCCTTGAAGATCTGGTTAAAGAGTATGGAGTTCAATACGTAACACTTGCCAAGATGGCTGAGATGGGCTTCACTGCCAACACCCTTGTCAATATGACAGAGGAAGAGATTGGAGATTTGATGAAGACCCTGGTAGAACTCTATTATATGGATCTTCTTATATGCGAGAGATATGGAATTAAATCTGCCACAAGAGTAGAGAAGGAGCAGGTTGCAGATATTCTGACCACACCATTGGGGCATAAACGTTTTGAATTTTTAATGAAGTGTCTGGGTATGTCTGATAACCCAGCAGTTGAAATTAAAGGGGAGTGTTGAAATGCTAATTCCAACTGCAGCAAAAAAACTGCCATTGGAGTTCCCCGCTATTTCTGTTTTCTTAATTTGCGATGTGATTGTGCGATGCGATCAAATCGCAGATTGCTATCGCACATTAACCTGTTGCACCCCTGCTTTGCGTCAATTGTGATTTCGCAATGCGATCAAATCGCAAATCGCAAATCGCACTCATGTTAATGCTTCACTTGTTTTCTCTTCCGCCGATGCAAAGTTGCGATGCGATCCAAATCACAAATCGCATATCTCACCCTTTTCTCAAAATCAAGGTTGTTGTACAACCCTGCAGCAAATGAATTTGACGTGAATTAGAAGTTTCATTTACCGCTAGTTTTGTCAGTAAAACAGTAAATGTAATTTACTCTGGTTGGTAAACGTTGGTAAGATTTTAATTTTATTGTTTTTTATTTCACGGGAGTATGGCAAGTAAAACCATATATATGCCTGTTTTTGCTTTTGTTAATGTGTGTGCAAAGGAAAAACTCGCCGCACCGAATGCAAGAAGAATACACACAGCAGTGTGAAGTGATTGTAATGTGGTTGTTTTGTTGAGAATGTAATAAGAAGAAAACGCAGCAGCATAGAAGTGTGAAGTGAGGGTAGACGCAACAACACCCAGTAGAAATTTTTATGCATAGTAGTGCGATGGTAATGGTGTAGTTGTTCATTGAAAAATGAGAGAAGCACGCCACAGCGCGAGCTCATGAATGAAACTTTTATGCACAGCAGTGCAGAGATTGAAATGTAATGCAACACGCAGAAGCGTGAGTTTTTGGTAGTTCGTTGGTGAAATACAAAGTGAAGCGCAGCAGCATGAAGGTAATGCATTGCCCCGTTTTGTTTTGTAAAACATGAAATGAAATATACATGCAGTAGCGTGAGTATAGTTTTTGTTGGTGAATATGAAAATGGAGCACACGGCAGTGTAAATATGTTTTAGTTGTTGTCCATCGTGAAATGAAGGAGAAGCACAACAGTGTGAATGCGTATCAGTGCGAGGGTAATTTTGTTTTATTGAGAGAACATGAAATGTAATGCGCAGTAGCACGAGAGTAATGTAAGACGTTGGTTTATGCACAACAGTGTAGTGATAGAGAGGTGATGTGAGACGCAACAACGCACATATATTGAATGTTTTACACACAACAGTGTAATGTTTTTCAGGAGAAGACAAAGTCTATAATGCACAACAGTGCATAGATATTACAGCCCGAGCGCCATTGTGAAGAGCAATGCGAATGAAAGATTTTTGAACACAACAGTGTAAAATCTCAAAGTAGATACAGAGTAAATTTATTTTGTGTGGAACTGAAGCGTTCCCTGGTTGTAATCCCTCTATTAAGAGGAAGATTCTTTTGTAACAGCAGTTGTGAAATCCCTCTGTGTGAGGAAGATACTTTTGTAACAAAATTTGTGAAATCCCTCTGTGTGAGGAAGATGTTTTTGTAACAGCAGTTGTGAAATCCCTTTGTGAGAGGAAGAGGATTTATGTAACAGTTGGTTTCCTATTAATGAATAGAAGTTTTTTTTGTGTTGCTGAAACTCTGTCTGCAACAAAACAATTTTAGTTTCTGCTGTGTTAAGATCCTGCAAAAACAGAGCATTTTTCTCTGTTTAGTTTTGTTTGGAATCACTAGAAATTCCCAACAATTCTCTTCTTGAACCTCACATAGCGCACACGTTATATAGTTCTCTACGCCCTTTTTCAAATTTGCAGCGAAGGGTCCATGACAACAATGATAAATATTTTGCGTCTACGGCTCCACCACATAACTCTACTTTCAGTAGGCTTATAAATTCGTGGGCCGCTTAATTGTGAGAGCATTTCCATGAAGGTTGACGAACCACGGAGACTCTTCATTTTTTCACCTACAACCATTGCAACTTTCTTGTCTTTTCCCTTTTTCCATTCTCAAGTTTCATTTCTCTACCAACATCTGCAATTGTCAACTCCTTTGTCACTATTTTCCACTTTGCTCATGGGCCGCACTAAATATCTATCATTATTTTCCACCATGCTCTTCCACTTTTCTCATAGGCCACACTAAATGTCTAATCCACTATATAGTCATCATTCTTCTTTGATTTAATAGCTATTGGATGCCATATAGGGTCACCATTCCGCCTGATATGATTGATCGGCTAATCGTTGGTTGCACTGATGCTAACTTTTGGACTCATGGGTCGTCATTCGATTGGCCGAGATTGCCATTCTCCTCCACAGCCATGGCCTTCCTCCTCAGACCGAAAATACAGACTTCCTCATCCAAAGCCCTGTAGTTCTGGGCATCCTGCATCATTTTCAAGGATTTCATGTTGTTATTTTACCAAGTTGTTTCATGTCAATTGTGCCTGTCTCATCCATAGGTTTAGGTCAAAGAAACCTATTGGTATAGATATTAGTATTATAGAATGTTCAAAAAAAGTGGTGGCATCTAAAAAAGTTGTTATAGTCTTAATGGCTAATGGACTAATTAACATTGATTTTGTTTAATTTTTAAATAAAATAAATTGGAGAATAATACTTTGGTAAAATTATTAGTTTTTTTTTAATAAAAAAAAACTTTTATTAAAAATAAAATAGATAGTAAATATGACAATTTTTTTATTACACTTTTTTTTTTCAACATTCATTACTTCCAAAAAAAGGCAGTGAGGTCTCTTTTCTGCTAGCCTTAACCTCTAGTTCTATAATCCTAACCTCTTTAGTTCACTATCCAACATAATTAGTTCAAAAATCTTTTATGATGAAAACAAAACTCAAAATGTATTCATCTTCTTACATTAAATAAAATCCCTTTTATCCTTCTTTCCTCGACATTAGATTCTAACTCTTTGAGAAGTTGATATTTCTAGCATCTATCTTAACCCCATGTTCAAGTGTTGTGAAAAAAACTTACCAGGATCTTTCCCCGTACCTCTTTTGGAGAGTAAATCTGCAGTCCAATTCTCTTCTCTATATATGTGATCAATGCTAATGAGTTGGTATGTGCTCACCATAGTCTTGATGAGATTCATCCAATTATTCAAGATGAGAGGGTTGAAATTCAGTCGATAATGCCTTTTGCATCGAGGGTTGAAATTCAGTCGATAATGCCTTTTGCATCCCCATAAACCTGTAGGTTCTCCAATCCCAACCATTTCCCTGCTATCAGCATTCCCCATAGCACCATAATCTCTTCCTTACTCTTTGTACCTTGTTGTCCTTCCCACAAAAATGATATCTTTTTCCCAGCTCATTGACTATGTAAACCCCACATCCACACTTCCTCCTAGTGCAAGCACCATCGAAGAATCCCCACTAGGAGTGTATGTCATATGTTTTTCCAAATGATTCTCCTATGCTTTCTTTCAATTTGGGTCGGTCCTATCTCCAAGAAATAAGTCATTGTTTTGATTACGTCCTCCCCAACTGTCGGATTCTTGTTCTCAAATATGAGTGCATTCTTGCTCCTCCAAATGATCCATATGAGGTATAGAGGGAGAAAACGAAACTTGCCATGAGTTTTAATCCACTTGTGCATTATCCTCACTACTTACCTTACAGGGGAGGCATATCCCCAGCCCTATGAATCCTCAAGTCAGTTATTCCATGTCAGTACTGAAACACTTGATTTTGTTGGGTATATCCCGTTTCCAAATTTTGTCAACCCAGTAGTCCCCTATTGTCCCAATGCCACCCTAGGGATGTTGTTGTATATCTCTTTCACGAAAGGATGGCGCTTTTTAAAGCCCCCCATGACATGTGGTCCTCCTGATGATTCAGAGAGATGCTCGGGTTTCTCATGTTGGTGATATAATCATCTGATTCTGGTAGTTAAATGTCCCTAGAACTTCTCCATGACTCGGGATCTTCTGATCATTTAGAGAGATGCTTCGTTTTCTCATGTTGGTGATATAATCTCCCCATTCTGGTAGTTGAATGTCCCTAGAGGTTTTCCATGATTGGGGATCTTTGACATTGAGACAAAACAGGCAAAGAAACACCAAAATATTGTAAAAACTAGAAAAATAAAATAAGAAATATATTAGTGAAAATGGACAAATATTCCCCTGATCGGGTGACGAAATGGGTAAAAAGATATAATGGCATGTCAGACGCCGTGAGGTGCGAGGACTGCTTACTGCAACTCACATGATTGTAACGTAGAATGTGGATAGGTACTGCAGAACAGGAGGGATGTCAGATGGAAGAAGTGGCGGGAGGAATGTTGAGAAGAGGAGAGGTGGTGAGGGTGGTGGAGAAGGAAGGATGGGATAGTAGGTAGATGTGAGAGAGTATGAAAGAGGGGGTAAGGAAGGAAGGATGGTTAGAGTGAAAGGGAGAAGAAGAAGGAGCGTGACAGTCAAGCCAAATAAGCATCCGACATAAAGGAAGCGTAATCTCGGGTATGTTTACTGTCTTTTCTCTGTAATTCGAAAAGGAAATTTCAGCGTGTTGGAAGGGGTAAGGAACCTGGTTCAGGGAGGGAAGGAAAGACCTTGTGCAAAGGTTATGTTGTAGAAACAACGTGGGAACAGGGAGAGAGACTGGCCCGGTAGCTTGGCTTCAAGGCAAGAAAGGAGAGGGGTTATATACAATAATAGGGAGGGGCATGCTAAGCTCAGAACCAAGGATACAAAGGCTAGAATAGATTGTTTTAGTGAGGCTAGGAGGTCCAATAGTTTGGAAAATTTCCCTAGACAGGAAGTATGTGTAGGTGAGGGAAGCCCGAGTAGCAGAGGGGAGCAAGCTTGTGAGGGGAAGTTGGGGCAGGGAACAAAGAAAGAAGGGGGTGACCTTCCAGGGGGTAATGCTGAAAAGAGAGGGAGTGGTGTCAGCCAACACGGTAGAAAGGGAAAGGAGAATTTTAGTAGGCAAACCTGAGAGGGGGTCAGTCCTCGAGAAACTAAGGAGGGAGAACGGGGAATTTGCAAAGAAACAATACCCAGAGATCCGAAAGAGAAGAAGGAAAGAGGGAGCAGGGAGAAGGGGTGGACCATCCCAGGCTCATTAGGGTACTTGGGAGGAGAGGAATGCAGACATAAGACAGATAGCGCACGCAGGCATAAACCCTTAGAAACAATTGGAATTTGGATGGGTAACAATGGTTTTATCCTGACTATGCATTGTGTCCATTGTGAACAGGTAGAAGAGAGTGAAGACATGGCGCGGGCAACCAGAGGTCACGATCGAAGAGGCAGGAGAAATAATGGAGCGCACTCTCAGGACATGGGAACCTCAGGCAATAGGATGGGAAGACGCTCCATGGATGAGACCATGAAAGAAGCAACAATGGCTTATACAAAAGACACAGATGAAGGGATCAGAAAAATTATTGAGGAAATGGAGGAAAGGATTAAGGAAGAGGGCTCGGAAAAATAGATGAAAGAGCTGAGAGACTTCATTCCTGACCCTGGAAATACTAGAGGAAGAATGTCTCAATTTAAACAGACCTTACATTTGTACTAGCTCATGAAGAGGCTAGCTGGAAAAGCAATGGAGCGGGGATGGCGTTGATAATCAGAGATATGCCTTATTATAAACAATACTTGGAAACCATATAGTTCAAGACGACCGAATACAGAGACGCAATCCATGTATAGTAGAAATGACACCAGCTAATGAAGGCTTAGCTGAAGACCCAGTAGTCGTTGAGCCAGATCAGGATGAGCCCAAGGTGTAGATTGAGGTCATGATCTCAGGTTGCTGTTTTTTTAGCAGCTAGTTTTCTTTTTATATGCATGCTTATGGGACCTATGGTTAAAAACTGGTTTATAAATAGTTCTATACATATAGCCTAGGTAGAAATATTGTTAACTTACCAATTTTGGATGGCTTATAATATGCACAGGTGGCCAAAGGACTTGGTTTTGCACGGGGCAAGTTGAGGCCACCTATTGAGAGAGTGTGGATTCAACTGGTTTTTATATAAATAGAAAAAAAATACCTAGTTAAGCTTAAAAGAAAAAAAAATAGACAAATATTGACAAAATTAAGATACCACCAAATTATCAGTAAAAATAGAAAAGCATTTCATAAACCGGGAATTCCAAAAATGTTTGCCACACCTATCATAAAAAACTGTGGTATTATATAAAAACTGTATTATATAAAAGCCAGAACCACCTGAACAGTGGTATTATATAAAAACTGTCAGCATCTCCAATATTTTTATTTATTTTATATGTTGTACACTCTCAGCATCAGCATAATTCTCATTTGATTATTCTTCACCAGGTGAAATATGCATTGGAATTTCCATGGCATTGCAGTGTGCCTAGCTGGGAGGCTCGGAACTTTATCGAAATATCTGAACAAAACTATTCATGGCTCAAGTACTAACTTTGTCCACAAGTTTTGAGTTTCAATGAATACAGAAAAATGAATTTTCAATTTTGACAAGTGTTCTCAATAGGCTAATCTATGTTCGCTATGTATTCTTTCAGGTCTAATATAAACCAGAAAATTTTAGAGTTGGCCAAATTGGACTTCAATATTCTGCAATGCACACATATTAAAGAGATGCAATATATCTCGAGGTCCACTGGCATTTGAGATTAGGATAGGATAGATTATGTACATCTGATAATTATGTAGAGATAGATAAGCTTGTCAATTATGTGGAGATCGATAAGCTAGATTGTCTATCTGATCGTTATGTAGAGATTGATTGCTCGTCAATTTAGTGACGTGACCATCTGCGATGCATATATCTATAATAATAGGTGGTGGGCAGAGTCAATATCTGCCGCAGCTGAATTTCTATAGGAAACGTCACGTCAACTTTACTTTTGGGCGGTTTTGAGCACATTCGAGCCCGAATTTTGCAGCAGCAGAATCGCCTTCACAAAACTTTCAACACTGATGACGGTTCTAGACGAAATCAAAATCTTCACTGAGGCAGTGAGAAGGTCAAGTGAATTTCAAATTGTAGCGAAAATCATGTAAAAATTGACCGCGATTAATTTAACGTTGTCGGATAGCAGGAAGTCTTTTATTTATTTTTAATAAACCTGTTGTATTATTTTATTCTCAGAAGGGAGAGTTCGTTAATAGGCCGCCTTCCAGATCACATTAAAAAAATATTCGAGTTCTTCATGAATACATCCAATGAATGGACTGCTGAAGTGGAAAAGATGCAGGATGGGATATGGCAGCGTACATACTAAAGAATGGCGTATGTACTCTTCTCATATATATTATATTCTATTATAGACAACTACTCAAAAACATAAAAAGGTTGTTATTATTCTGTCTGAATCAATGAAATCTCTGACCGGTTGCCATCATTTTTAGTGGGAGCGATACCTTGAGTCTTATCTGCAAGAAGCCGAATGGATGGCGGCTGGATATGTCCCCTCGTTTAATGAATACTTGAAAAATGGTCTCGCTAGCTCAGGGATGCGTGTGTTAAATTTGACTCCGCTTCTGTTAATGTGTCAAATTCTGCCAGACGACATTTTGAAGCAAATAGTGTATCCATCCAAGCTCCAAAATGCCTTGGAATTGACGATCCGACTGAAGGACGACATCACAGATTTTGAGGTATTTGACATTAATAAAATTTAGCTTTATTTTAAACCAGATGAGATTAGCGTTTGTTTTAATATTTTCCATTATATGTGCAGCAAGAGAAGGAACGCAGTGAGGTGGCTTTAAGTTGAGATTGTTATATAAAATAATTAAATGTATAAGTTTACATTACGTGGTTAAGAAATATTTCATCTCATATGTTTCATTGGGATAGATCTCGCTTCTTAATTTAGTTTTCATGGTTTTCTTTATTCTTGTTTTATGTTTTTCTTTTTTTCCTTTAATTTTTGTATTTATTAGATTAATATATGGTAAAATGAATCATAATTAGATCTTGTTAAAAATTAGTCAAAATAAAAATGAATATACATGATGTCAGGTAAATAATTGATATAATTGTTTAATGTTGAGTACATTGTATTTGGGATTTTATTATGATTTCACATAGGTCATAATTTAACTCTTTTTCATACATTATTAGGAGTATATTTCACAACTTTTCTTTTACTACTTGATTTTTCCTACTATTTAGGATGATATGTGAAGGTAACTCAAAACTAATTGGGCTATGGCATAACAATTTCCTCTCAATTATTGCACATTACTTTGTGGCTAAGGTCCCTAATTACTAATTTTCATTTTCATTTTTATTTTGAGAGATTACCTTATCCACTCATGAAAAAACATATCCCTTTTTTTACGTGACTTGGTCCCTTTAGCTACTTGGCTTTTTTTTTCCATCAACCTCATTCTCCCTTCTCTCTTGTTCTATTGTAGCTAGTCTAGTATTTTTACACAACTAAATCTTATGCTTGTGCTTGAAATCCTTCATGGTGTCACAAAATGAGAGTGTTTATAAATAATACTAAAATTTTACTTAAAATTTGACAAGTTAGGAAAACCCACAGAGAATTTACCAACTCACTGCAATCCTCACTCCTTTCAATTACATTGACTGGAAGCTAAAATTACAATTTTTCTTTCCTAGAAAGGGACTCTACATTATCACAATGGGGATTAAAATTGATCTATTTCAACCATTAAGAAATCAAATTGCTTCAAAAGAATGGATGAGTTTTATCGGAAATTGCGTTTGGCGATCTTCCCTGAATTTTTATTCCATGTAGAAGGTTGACATCTCTCATCATGTTTGGACCACATTGAAGGTATTGCTTTAAAAGAAATATGAGTTAAGACCTTAAAGGGATTCTTCTCTAAGTTTAAGACTTTCATGACTTAGGTAAAATCTTTGACAAAGATTGCAAAGGCGAAAATACACAGAGAATGGATTCAAAATTCTCAATGGAATGAACAAAACTTCTCATCATTCAATAACAGTTAAATAAACTACATTGGAGATAAGGAAACAAAAAACAATTAATAACTGGAGAAATTCCCAACTAAAACTCAACTAAACTCAACTACCTAAAGTGAATCAAAAGTAACTATGACACCTAATAGACATTGAGATTTATGCTCTCAACACCCCCTCTTAATCTCAACTATTACAATTATTGGCCCTTATAATGCCCAAGTTATTTCTTTGAAATTCAAATACATTTTTTCCTAGTCGTTTTGTAAAAATGTCTACAAGTTGATCTTGCGATCCACAAAAATCAAGAAAGATATCCCCATCATTGGCAAGCTCATGAATGAAATGGAAGTGTGTGTGAATATGTTTTCTCTTTTGTGAAAGACATGATTTTTGGATAAAGAAATGGCAGACTTGTTATTATAGAAAATGGGAGTTAGCTCCTTTTGAACATTTGAAAGATCTTTCAATATCCTTCTCAGCCATACTGTTTGACAAGTTGTTGAAGTTGCAGCTGCATACTCTACCTTTGTAGAAGATATTGAAACAATGGGTTGTTCCTTGGAGGCCCATGAGATCATATTTGTGCTTATGTGAAAATCATACCATGAGGTTCTTTTCCAATCATCTAAACTTCATGCATAGCCATTATCTTCGTAGCCTAAAAATGAGCAATCTTCATAATGTTTGTAGAAAAAGCCATAGTCTAGTGTCCCAACAACATATCTTAAGATTCTTTTTACAACCTTCTAATGGGAATGCTTGGGTGATTCCATATATCTCGATACAAAACTAGTTGCAAACATGATGTCAAATCTAGTTGCAATGAGATACAAGAGACTACCAACTACACTTTTATACAATGCAGAATCAATTGATGGTCCTTCATCTTGTTTACTTATGTTGGTGCCTACAACAATTGGAGTGTCAACTAGTTTTTGGTTGATCATTCTAAACTTTTGAGTATGCCAGTGGCATACTTTTGTTGACAAAACAAAAATTCCATTAGAAAATTGTTGAATTTCAATTCCTAAGAAGTATTGCATGTCAGATTTGAATTTTTCTATCATATTACCTGTATAAAGCATATCATCAACATAAAAGCAGACAACGAGAATGTTATTGTCATGAGTTTTTGTATAAAGAGTTGGATCATGGCTACTTCTATGAAATCCACTTTTGATGAAGTAAGAGTCAATTCGACTCTACCAAGTTTGGGGAGGTTGTTTCAAGCCATATAAATATTTCTTCAACTTATGCAAATTATGCTCCTATCGTGGAACTTCAAAAATAGGGGGATCATCCACATAAACCTCTTCTTGCAATATGCCATTTAAGAAAGCATATTTTACATCAGGTTGAAAAAATTTCCATTTGTGTTGAGTTGTAGTGGCCAGAATAGTTCTGACTATGTCTAACCTTGCTACTGGAGCTCAATATAATTTTCATAATAAATTACACATATATACATATGTGCATTTTCTTTAACCAACAAATAAAAGGATATGATGCCTGCATCAACAATAAGGGAATCGATAGGCTCACACATCAACCCTCAATGTAATACTACAACTCACCTCCTTCCCAAGAATTCTAGAATCCATTGCTAAAGAAAACATGCATCGAATGTCCAACATTACCATCCTTGAACTACTTGTTCCCTTGGTGAATAGTTACTAGCTCATTGTTTCAAAGCAAACTCCCAATGTGTTTATGATTCCACCTAGAAATGCTAATGACAAAAATTAATTCATTCCCCAACCTTCCCTTCTCTTCTAGATAGTCCCTCGGGAAATCCGGACACCCCGTTTTGAGCAGTCACTCACCTTCCAAGTTCTGCGGCATCCCCTTCTCTACTACACAATCCCTCGGGCAATCCATCCCTTGGCAAGGTTTCCTCACATTGAAAGGTCGAGAAACCAGGGCATATCCCTACCTCAAAATCATCATATCGGTCATAGCATGCTCATGCAAATAAATAGACATTAATGGGTACTAGTGTCCCACAATGTCCTCATTCCTAAATGCTTTACGAACATACTTTTCCTTGTGTGTGTGTGTGTGTGATTATTGTTATAATTGGTTGGCCTACTATTTTGGCACTTGGCCATAGTGATCAATCATATGGAGCCATGGCCCTTATTCCAAGCCTCCATAAGCTCCAAAATTTCTACGCCTTTGCACGATATATATTAATATATATATATATATATATATATATATATATATTATATATATATATATATATATATTATATATATATCTATATATATATATATATATATATATATATTATATTATATATATATATATAATCTTGCACTCGCTTATATGTGTAAAATGAAAAACCAAGCCTTTAGCTGCACCTTAAGTTATCCTACCTAAGCCAATATACAATGATACCAAGGCATAGTATGCAACCTCATTTCATATTATATTCAAATAGACATTTATTTAAACAAATATTTAGTCATTTCCTTCAAACTTAGTCCATTCAGAACATTCACCATCTCATAAAAAATTTGAGATTCATGTGCCATTGTTGACTAGAAATCAACATAAAACAAGCTCAATATCTCATACAATAATTTATCCATCATTCAATGAAAACACAAAGGAAAAGACATTTCCTCAACATTATTTTGTCATTGAAAAACACATTAGTCATATACATGACCTTCATTAACACAACATATAGTATTATCCATTCACACAAGAATTAGCATTAACAAGCAATTGTATCAACACTTTAAACATATGTATAGCATTCATATGTACAAGAGCTTGAGGAAACACTTATATTATAGGGTAAATATAGCAACTAAGATTTAGACTATTACTCTCCGACCAACCTTAGATTGGTCTGCACTATGGACTTTCTTGCAGCCAATCACTCCCGAGTCAGATTATAGAGCTTGAGGAGGATTTCATTTGGGATTAAACCGATATGGTTAGCTGGAGTAGGGACTCTAGAGGCTACACTACCTCCACCCACCAACTAGTTAGATTCAACAATTGAAATAGGGAATCTAGAGGCCCAACACCTCCACCCACCAAATATTCAATCAGTGGGCTTAAATAGAGAATCCATAGGCCCAATACCTCCATCCACTAGCCCAACAACAAATTACAAAGGCATGTCACCTCCACCCTCATTCAATCAAGGGAATCTATAGGTTCTTCACCTCCACTATCAGGATAATGTCCATATTAGCTCCACCAAAGATTGGGAATCTAGAACACATTGTAATGAAACCAAAAATACAAGAAAGAAAGCTCCATACCATTCCTTACCAAGAATCTAAGAAGCAGGCCTCCATGCAAGCTTTCAAGGGAAACCAACGATTAACCATCTCCACCCTCTAGCCTATCAGGGAATCTAGAGGGTAGTACTCCCCATTTGAGAGATGTCCTTCCATCTTTCAATGTTCAATTGAAATATCAGTTTTCTTCTTCCTATAACGATTGCAAAAAAATTATTTTATTTTCTCCTTCTCCTTCCCCTCTCTGTGTACCCCTCTACTATCTC
Source organism: Pinus taeda (assembly GCA_000404065.3). Taxonomy (NCBI): domain Eukaryota; kingdom Viridiplantae; phylum Streptophyta; class Pinopsida; order Pinales; family Pinaceae; genus Pinus; species Pinus taeda. The sequence goes on along the minus strand of APFE031695576.1, from coordinate 10,107 downwards.
CTCCACCTTTTCTTTCCTACCTCTATGACTTGTTTTCCCTGTTTATTCATGATTATCTAGGCCATTGAGGTGATTCCACATGCCTCTTAGCTTCCCATTTCCTTCATTTTCTTCTTGTATATTATTTTCTTGTTGCAATAAAATGCCAACTCTCCCTTACATGCTCTTGACCAAGAATTGTCTTCTCAATAATGTGGTCATCTCCTCTTTCAATTGTTGTACCTTTATTCTTGTTTATTATTTCAAGAGGCATGCTTTATGTCCTTCTTCCTATTGAGTTAATACATATAACATGTCCCTTTTAGTACACCTACCATCGCCCCTTGGTTTTCATTTAAACAACTCATGATTCTTTCTAATCCCAAGCAGTCTCCTTTGCCAGCTATGGAAATATGTTCCATTATCTCAGGCCATTTCAGTACAACAAAATAATTACAATATTTACAATATGGGAATTAACAAGGAGCTATCACACTAGAATTTGTGGAACTAAAGTTGCAGCTGAAATAAATGTTAGATAAGTTTCATTAGACTCCAATGTTTCACCTCAAGGAGCCCTAGTTCTATTTATAAATAAGAAGGATGACACATTGCAATTGTAAATTGACTACAAGTAGTTGAATAAGTCCATAGTGAAAAGATGTACTCGCTATGGAGAGTTGATGACCTATTCGATTAGTTGAGAGGGGCCAAAATTTTCTCTGAGATAAATTCAAGATTTGGTTACCATTAGGTACAAATCAAAGACAAAGGAATCCACAAGACAACATTCGTGGTGGCGCCGTTTGGGTTCACAAATTCCCCAACCACATTTATGTGCTTGATGAACAATATCCTTAGCCTAGACTTAGATAGATTTGTATTTGTTTTTGTAGATGACATCCTAGTTTACTAAAAAACCAGGGAAAAACATGAAGAGCATTTGAATCAGTGTTTTAATTGTTGTGGAAACACAAGTTGTGTGCACAGCTTATAAAATGTGATTTGTTCAAGTCACAAGTTTAATGCTTAGGGCATGTCATTTCTGCTAATTTTTTCAAATGTGGTCAAATTCCACATTGGATAGCTCAAATTACTAAGATTATGATTGCATTAGATTCATGTTTTTGAGAGGACAAAAATTTACCTAAGGATCACCTTATTTGGACAAGCGAAAGTTGAGTTTTGAATTATTTCATTCATATATGTATTATCGAATGGGTCGGCTGTAACCACATGTGTAACTGCTTAGGTCAGCCTCAACCCAAAGTATACCCTTAGGAAATCCTATAAACCGAAGAGATATCAAGCTCATTTGGTAACGTTGATCAAGCCATCTTATCTTCTCTTATTGTCTCGGTCCGCACAGGTCTATCAGAGGAAAGTTTGCACAAGGGTCCACAATCTCAAGGTCAAAGCTTGCACTCATTTAGGGTTTTACAGTTCTTGGATGCTACCACAGAAATTGAAAATTGAGTCCCTAGACGCTAGCATACAAGCTTATGAGAGCATCCAGAGACCCATATACACTGGTACAGAATCTTATGAGAGCGTCCACGGTTTCTTAGGAAGATATGAAGGCATTAGTCCCAAGACACTCGCACAGAGTGGTCCTGACAGCATCCAAGCCATCTCGGGTGCACACATAGAAACTGGAAGAGAGATTCCAAGGGCTTTGACGCAGATCTACTGAATTTTACCTTGGACACATGCACATAATGGTCTGGGAGTGCCTAGGCTTCCATAGATGTTGGCATTCAATTCACAGAGAGTTCCTAGATCTATTATAGATGCTCACAAAACTCCTACCTATGTCGAGGACTCAAAGTTGAGATTTCAATATTTTGAAGATTCCACACAATGCTCAACAATGTTTGGCACATTGAGAATAGTACCCAGCAGTTGTCTATAGTTGGTGACAACATATTACAATATTAGAATCATGGTTTTTTTTTATGCATTACTAGATCTGTTTCATGGATATCATAGCTATTTTGTTGCATACATAAAGTTCTGGATCATTGTACTCTCTTTGGCTGAATTATTTTGGTGATGATATAAGAAGAAGAATATTTGCAAGGGTTTTCCCCATACTAGGTATTTCTGTGGTCTTGGACCAATCCTAGTGTCTCTATGTGTGTGCATGCTTTTCTCCTATTATTCCTTTATGTTTCATTGCATTGATGATGATGATGTTGTTCTTTCTATATAATTTCATATGTTGATGGATAATAGTGTAGATCTGAATAATGTAATGATTATATGGGGTCAACTTAACTTATTAATGATGAAATGAAATTGTCAAAGCAAAGAATAATGTAGCCCTATGAAAAATTAACACGGAATCAGAGATGTGTTGAAGAAAAGCCATGGAGATCACCCCGATGATGACAAATTTGATGGAATAAAGAAGAGGATGGTGGAGACATAGAATAATTCTAGGGTTTTAGTAAAACCCTAAGAAACTTGATTATTGGGGTTTGAATAAAACCCTAAGAAACTTTATTATTAGGGTTTGATGGATTCTATGAGGTTAGGGTTGGAGAGAAACCCCGGTTTATGGAAATGACATGAGATATGAAACATAGTATGGTAAATGTGAAGATACTCAACCACTTGTGGGAGATTTGATGAAGCCCTAGATGGGATAATCCCTAGTAGGACTATTTGGACAACTAAAGACAACATTGATATATGGACCATGGACATTGATGGCTCTTGAAGTCAAGAGGGAGAGGATCACCTCTCATTAAAGATAAATATTTTTTGACTTATGATGCCTCTTACTGGTGTCTAAATTTATTAATCTAATTATTATGTTGATTGATTATACTTCTTGAATATGTATTCGAGTATATGGATGTTTCTCACCTCCTTAATGAGATGTGATAAGTGGATCCCTCTTGAGGATCATTTGATATGCGGGAAGAATGACTAGATCTGGAAAGAGGTAAATAGGTACTTGATGAAAAGGTGACAAGAACTACAAGCTTCTTATAAAAAGGTGCACGGGTCTTTGAATACCACAAGGCATTCATGGTATGTTGTATTTCAACTATAACTTTGGATGGCTCCGTAAGCCCTAAAGTATGATGAGAATGTATATTTCTCTAGTGGCCCATACATGCATATGAATGTAACTTGGATTTATGTTTCCTATGATGAAATGATGCACCTGGTGTTGAACATTTTGATCTTATTAAATTATATGAAGCTATCTAATGTTGACTCATTAATACACTTGATGATTGGCTAACATCCATCCATTGGACATCTTGATCCTATAAAGAAGTCTAGCACCTTCGCTCTAGTAGATGATACTCTTGATACTTGTGATTCATGGGTCACATTGGATTTCACATAAAAGGATAACTCATTAACTCCTATACATGGGTCTGCTAATAATGCTTATGATAAGCATGATGAAAGCATAAGGAAAGATCGATTGACACTCTCTTTATTTTGATGAAGTTTTATTAAATGACTTTGATCTTATGGATAATGAAGAGCATGGTAACCTTGATGTTAGAGGTATAAGTGTAAGATTGATATCTAGATCTCTTACTAACTATGGCATATATGATTGTCCTTACTTGATGGAGTGACTTGATAGAAAGTGTCATTATGTTCATAATCTCTTAGATATGATGTTGCATCTATATGATACTTTGAGTCTAACCTTTGATGAAATATTAATGTCATGATGTTGACAGCCATGATAGATATATGTTTATGGTATAATAGATATGTTGTTGCTTGACTCTAGCAAAGACAAGATTATGACATGAATAAAGATGAATGAAGTGGATTCGTAGTCAGAGGGAGAATCTCTTCTAAAAATTCTTACTCACACAACTATTTGCATTTTGTATTGTTGAAGTATGACTTATGTGCATTTGACATTATTTAACTGTAGCAACTCTCATATTTGAAGCCCATACAAAAATTAGGGCTTATGCTCCAGACGCAGTCACAAAGCTGGGAAATCTCTTCCTTGGATGCATGCATGCTAAGGACTAGAGAGCATCCAGGAAGCTAAAGATGATCCCATGATAACCTGAAGGGAGCATCCAGGGGTTTGAATACATTTGACCATAATTTGAAGGTTCTGAAGTTGTTTGAACTCTGAATCAAGGTGTCTTTCATAGATTCTTCCATAGTAATCTAATTTCTAAAAATGTTGGGTTAAATTGTGGATCAATCTGCATAAAATTAGATGTTCACCTAGGAGATGCTAGTCCTATAGATTTGTGGAATATAACATCAATATTTGCAAGTGGGAAAAGATCAAATGTTTTCCATAATATGAACATGTAGACTGAACTTTTGTTTGTAGGTGATCGAGACATACATATAGATATGCCACTGTGTTTGTGCTACAAGAGGTTGGCATGATTTGGCTTACTAATATATATGAAGAATGTTTTGTCATGATGCTTGACAATAACTTTGAATTGATGATTGATAGATGCTTTGACTATAGATCTACCTATGAAAGCAAATTGTGACTTGACCTGATGACTAATGATCTAATTTAATGATTATTGATTTTCCCTAATTTCTATGCTATATGGGCATAGTGACTTATGCAGGTATTCATAAGAATGATTTTGTATTGGTCTCCTCATTCATAACATAATGGTTGAAGTATTGATTCAACATGAACATGGAACCTGCATGACTTATCCTTGTTGTATACATTTGCATCTAGTGACAAAAAATACTTGTGTTATTATTATGACCTGATAAAGTTTCAATTGGTATTGCATATCTGATCACAACTTGTTGGCATGATGAAGTCATGATTTGATATGAGCTCCACATGTCTCCTCGTTGAAAGTATTGATAATGTGATAATAATGACTTTGATGATGGTCGTGATCTTAGTTATGAGCTTTGATAAGATACTTTGTTGATGTGATTATACAAAATTGATTTATGTAAGGCTAATTATGATGGCTTAGCAGGACATTATTCTTAGAGAATTTCATGAAGCAAGCTCCTCGATCATGATATATCTATATTTCACAGTGATTTGATGAAGTCATGATGATGATTTCCAAGATATGGCTTTGATTTTGATTATGGTTTTCGTTTTATATCTTGATGATATACTCTTGATACGTGATGAGCCTCTAATGATTTAAATCAGAGGGAGATAACTTCTTAAGCTTGAAATGATGTATCATGGCATGTTTAATCAATTTCTAGAATTTGGGAAAGAAATTTCATATTGCAAAGCTATTGGAAAAATGGTTTTGACTAATGGAAATGAAAATGATTGGACACTCCTATTTGAAGTTAAAAATATTGTTGAACTTAACATGGCATCCGACAATTGTTTGAAGCATTGATGTTCTATTTTGAACATCCATCTATATATGTATGTCGTGCATAGAACCTAAATAAATTCATGATTGAGATGTTTCATTCACATAGAGTTTTAACAAAGCATGCTATGAAATATTTGTTAGGATATTTTGACACATAGGAAATAGTTCAATATAACTTGGTCTAGTATAGAGTTAGGTAAAGTATGTTTCTTTACTATGTACTTTTGTAACTTACAATCTGACGATCACAATATGTAGTGATCCGACGGTTCATTCTCTCCTCGGTATTATCAACACTTGATCTATGGCTTAACACCCGATTAGTCCATGATCTCTATTTAAAGAGCATGGAGGGTCATTTATAAGAAAAACCATTCATGAGAGAAACTTATGTAAATTTTCATTCTTTTAATAATAAATTGCCTGAGGTGGCCACATTGGCTCAGGCCGAGGATTGTTTCCCTCTTTGAGGGTTTTAACCACGTCAACGATACTGGTGTATTGATCTGTGATCTATTTGTGAGTAGTGTCCTTTAGTGTTATGTCTGAGAAACTTACCCTGTAAATTCCTACATGGTATCAGAGCATGGACCCAAGTTTGATTCCCCCGAGTTGCATTTGAGGGGGGGTGTTGGAAGAATCACAACACCTCTATGGAATTTGTAGTTTCCACCCTAGGGATCCTAGTTACTGGTTTGGAACATTTACCAACACCTGTTGGTTTTGGTCCAAGTTCAAGACCCTTAGACTTCTCTTGGAAGGTGTTAAGGTCAAGAAAGAAGATGGTAACCTTATCTATTGTATTCTTACTAAGTTGGGACCAACCTACTCTGTGTTTGTTTCCACCTTCCTTTCTACAAGAGAAGCCTTCATTTCTCAAGGACAATACTACAAGTCCCCTTTCATTGATGCCTTTTGTGATTCTTTAATAAGAGAACAAGAAAAACTCTTACATCTTGGTCTTCTTATTCTTGGAAACTCTTCTAGGAAAGCCTTAGCCACTCAGCGGCAACCAAATTCAAAGAATCCTAAGAAGATGTATCCTAAAAAGAATGGTCCTAAACCAAACAAGGGTCCTAAGCAATTTTAGTCTCAAAACGCAAAATCATTTCAACAAAACGAGAAGGCAAATAAAAAAAAATGGAAGAAGACCTATAAACATTGCCACTTTTGTAATCGAGATGACCACTTAGAATCCAAATGCTTTAATATGATGGAAGCCTTGGAAGCAACAATGAAGAAGCATAACATCCATTTGGAGCACTCTTCAACTTCAACTTCATCTTTAGGAATAACAATTTCTGCATGTAGTTGTCAAGCATCTTGGTCTGGCTGTGCACTAAATTTATCTTCTCATTCTCATGAGTGGCTCATTGATTCTGAAGCTTCTTATCACATGGCCAATAATAAAGCCATGTTTTCTTTTTTAAATGATTATAACACCAAAAATATATATGTTGGTGATGATAGATCTCTTAGTGTTGTAGGGAATAGAACTGTTCATATAATCAATGGTCAATTTAATGATGTATTATGTGTTCCAACCTTATCATGCAACCCTCTATCTGTATATCAGATAACTCATTTAGGTGAATGTAAAATCATTGAATTTGCACCTCACAATGTTGTAATTAGGGACCTAAGAGATCCTAGACAGATTTTAGCTACTGGCATTGCTGATGATTCGACAAGGTTGTATAATTTTAACAACTTTGGATCATCAAATCTTCCCTTGATATTTGTTGCTCTTAATGATGAAGTGAACAAAATTTGGCATGAGCAACTTGGTCACTTAAACTATCGCACCCTTCAAAACCTATGTAAAGAAAATATAGTGACAGGTCTTCCATTGGTATCTTGCAAAGATGGTGTTTTTTCTGGATGTGTACTCGAAAAACATCATCGAGATACTTTGAAAAACATGCCTCTTGGCACACCTCAGTGCATTTATAACTTGTGCATAGTGATTTATGTGGTCCAATTCCAGTTGTTTCATTCTATGGCTACAAGATTTTGTTAACTTTCATTGATGATTTCTCTAGATGCACTTGGGTATACTTCTTAAAACTCAAGAGTGAAGTATTTAACATGTTTTTGGCCTTTAATGCCTTTGTTTGAAAAACAATCTGGACATCAAATTCTTAAGCTAAGATCTGATAATGGAGGAGAATATGTTAACAACAAATTCATCAACTTTTGCACTGAGAATGGAATTCAATTGAAACATATTGTTCCATATACTCCACGACAAAATGGTGTAGCTGAAAGGAAGAATTGCACCTTAAAGGAAATGCCTAATTGTATGCTTCAATCTAAAGGACTTAGTCTTAATTTTTGGGCAGAAGCAATTAACTGTGCAAATTACATAATAAATCACACTCCTACTAATGTTTTAAAGAATATCACTCTAGAAGAAGCATAAAGCTCAATTAAACCAGATGTAAGTCACTTTCGTGTTTTCGGAAGTGAAGCATGGGCCTATATTCCAAATGAGAAACATAAAGCTTTAGAAGCTAATAGTGAAAAATGTATTTTTGTTGGATATTTTGAAGATGCCAACGCATATAGACTTATTCCACTTAAGTCTAACAACGTTATCATTAGAAGAGATGTAAATTTTGTTGAAAATATATCGGCCTACGAGCCTAGTTCGGTGAATGTGCCACCTCTCCCTATCCCTTCTACTTCTGAAAATATTTCTTCTTCAGATGATGACAGGGAGGATGAGAATCCTCCCCCACCTTCTAAGGATCCTCCTTCAACTCCTCAGCTTCCAAGATGGGTCTGTGCTACTAGGGATGCAGTACGTGCTATTGCTAGTGATCCTATAGATCAGCAACGTACATGTTCTCAGTTAGATAGAGCCTCTTCTTTACTAGCTCAAGCTTTAGCTAATTATGATCCTGACACCTTTGCAGAAGCTTCAGGCCATCCAGATTGGGATGCAGCTACAAATGAAGAATATCATTCATTATTGGCAAATGATACATGGGATCTTGTTCCTCTACCAAAAGGACAAAAACTTGTTAGATGCAAATGGGTTTACAAAACCAAGTATGGACGAGATGGAAAAGTTGATAAACATAAAGCTTGTCTTGTTGCTAAGTGTTTTTCACAAGTAGAAGGCATTGACTATACTGAAACCTTCTCCCTTGTTGCCAAAATGAACTCTATCTACCTTGTTCTTTCCCTTACTACCTATTTCAAATGGGAAGTCCATCAGATGGATCTTAAATTTTCCTTCTTGTATGGGGACTTGCATGAATAAATCTATATGGAACAACCTATTGGGTTTATAGAAACAGATTCCAGTCTTGTATGTCAGCTTAAGAAATCACTTTATGGTCTCAAGCAAGCACCTTAGGTTTGGTATGCCAAAACGGAGAGTTTTCTTTTAGAAACTGGCTTTTCTAGTTGTCATTCTAACAATACTGTCTACACCAAGAAAGTGGGCAAGTCTCTTATCATTCTTGTTCTTTATGTTGATGATCTTATCCTTACTGGTAGTGATCCAAACCTTATAAACCATGTCACGTCCATCCTTAAAAAGAAGTTTGAAATGACAGACGTAGGACACTTGCATTATTTTCTTGGTCTTCAAGTCTTGTAATCAAAGGAAGGTATTTCCCTTTCCCAGTCTAAGTATGCCTGTGATCTTCTATTCCATTATCACATGGAATATTGTAATCCAGCCCCTTCTCCCTCTTAGTCTAGAGCCAAAATTTCAGTCACATGTACTTCCACTGATGTTGATCCTACCTTATACCATCAACTTGTAGGAAAACTTTTGTATCTAACCCCATACCCGTCCTAATCTTTCCTTTGTTGTTGGCCTTATTGCTCAATTTTTGAAAAACCCACATGAAATTCATTGGAAAGTAGCTAAAAGAATACTTCATTATGTTCAAGGTACAGTTCAATTTGGGATTCATTACAATGCAGAAGCATCTCCTCTATTGGTTGGTTTCACTAATTCTGATTGGGCTAGTGACCCTGATGATCGGAAGTCTACTGCAATTTATGTATTCACTCTTGGTTCAGGACCTATTACATGGGCTTGCAAGAAACAAAGTGCCATTTCTCTTTCTTCACCAGAAGCAGAGTATCGTGGTGCCGTAGAAGCTAGTAAGGAAGCCCTGTGGATTTGTCAGATCCCATCAGAGTTTGGCTTTCAGCAACAACATTCGACTACACTTTGGTGTGATAATCAAAGTGCCATTCAACTATGTAAAGATCCAATCCAACATCAACGCAACAAACACATTGAACTGCACATGCACTTCATTAGAAATCTTATTCATGACCATGTTCTTGAAGTGCAATATTGTTCAACAGATGATCAAGTTGCAAACATCTTTACAAAGGCTCTAAGAGATGCGAAGTTCACTAAACTTCGATTTATTGTTGGAGTTCAGGAAATTGTCACTAAGGGGGGATAGGATCTAATGCCTCCTTCTTTCTCCTATTGTGTCATATTTTTACATCCTTCAATCCAATCCCATGTTGTTCTTAAGGGGGGATGTTAGGATATTCCGACACATAGGAAATAGTTAAGTATAACTTGGTCTAGTGTAGAGTTAGGTAAAGTGTGTTTTTTTACTATGTACTTTTGTAACTTACAATCCGACGGTTACGATATGTTCTAGACATGAAGTGATCCGACGGTCAATTCTCTCCTCGGTATTATCGACACTTGATCCATGACTTAACACCCGATTGGTCCATGATCTCTATTTAAAGAGCATGGAGGGTCATTTGTAAGGTGACCGTTCATGAGAGAAGCTTATGTAAATTT
>APFE031695574.1:0-12336 GCA_000404065.3 Pinus taeda | reverse complement strand
TCCTTTCATCTATTGTTCATATATATACAAATGAAAAGAAATAACTTTGCATTGTTAAATTTTTTTAAGCATTTCAAGTAATGTGACTATTCTATGTTTGGGCTATATTCAATTTCTTTTATCTTTGAGATGTAAACATTTTTTTTCAAATTTTTCATTCCAAAAGAATTTACACAAGAAGAAATTATATCACTCTAAATACTTCTTATATTTGTGCTTAAAATAGATTAATACTTATCTTTAAATAAAAAATGATTAGCTTGCAATTTGAAAATTAGTTATTGAATGATTTCTAACTAAATTTAGAGCACAAATTCATTGGTGTTAGTTTACCTAATTCTACAATGAAAACCTAGGACAACCAAAATTCATAAAATAAAGAAATCTTCCATGGATCACTCCTTCAAATCATTAACATCTAAACCACACTCAATTACTAAATTTATAGCAGAGACATAATTGATCTTGTGGAGATTAGTGGCATAAGTTGGTCAAACATTGTACTTCTCCTTTGGGTAGTGACACACATTACTCTCGAGATTCAAGGGCCCATAAGTTGGCCTCATGATCCACTATCAAATGCCCAAACTTCTCATAGAGTTTTTCCACATTAAATTTTCCACTATCACACACTTGTGGAAATGTACAAATATATTTATGTTTAGGTAATGGTAAAGCACACAAGCAAGTAAGTAGCTTAGCCGATTCTATGAATATACCTTGCTATATATGGTAAGTAAAACTTTTTGATTGCAGTACACATTCTAATATTTGAACACGTTGAAGGAGATTTTAACACATGAATGGATGAAATTTGTTTCCACCTTAGTGAATAAGTAGGAAAACACCTTGTTATGTATTTTCTGGTATATAAATGAATGTTATAAATAATAATGAGGAAGTTATCATGACATAACTGATTAGAATTGGAATAATTTCAAATCCCCATGAAAGTGGTGGGAAGGGAGCCACCTGGCATGAATCTAAATTTTTAAATTTATTAAAAGTCAATGCAACCAAACAAAATCTATGTTTCACAATAGTCATTGATAAGAATTAAAACTAAACATATGATCAGAATATTCCCTTGAGAATCAATCTACGCTGTCAATAAAAATAAATAAATAAATGTCAACAAACCTCCTTTCATCTAAGTTCATATATATACACCCATCAACAAATGAAAAAGAAAAAAATCATGGTTAAAACATTTTTAAGCATTTCAAGTAATGTTATTCTTTTATATTTAAGCTATATTTTATGTCAATTTTATCTTTGAGATACAAACATTTTTTTTTCAAATTTTGCATTTTAACAAAATTTAAACACAAGAAGAAATTAGATCACTCTAAACACTTCTTATATTTGTGATTAAAATAGATCAATACTGATCTTTAAAGGAAGCACTAGTAAGATTATCTTGGAATTTGAATATTTATTATTAAATGATTGCTAATTATTTTTAGAGCACAAATTCATTCATGCTACTTTACCAAATTCTACACCAATCCTACACTAAAAACCTAGGACAATTCAAATTCTTAACTCGTCTACTTTTATACATTTTTATTTGAAAACTAAAACAATTTTCCATAGAGTAATGCTTTAAATTATTAACATCTAAACCACACTGAGTTACTAAAGAGATTAGTGGCATAAGTTCATCAAACCTTGTACTCGTCATTTGTGCTGCCGCATATATTACTCTCGAGAGTCAAGGGCTTGTATGTCAGCCTTGTGATCCAATATAAAAGGCCCAAATTTCCCTAACTTATCATAGAGGTTGTCCACCTTAAATTATCCACTATGTACATATATGTATGTTCATATACTCGTAATGCAGACAAGGAATTAAGTTGTTGCTAGATTATACGAAAATACTTTGTTATATGCAGTATGGAAAACATTGTTATTAATTGAACAAGACAAGGAATTAAGTTGTTGTGACCATTATAGGAAAATACTTTGTTATATACAGTATGGAAAACATTTTTATTAATTGAAGAAGACTTAGCATTCACAAATTGTAGCCCACATTCTCCAGCGTGAGAGTATAAAACTTGATATTGGAACACATTGAGGGAGACGTTAACACGAGAATGGAAGGAATTTATTTTCACCCTAGTGAAGACATAGGAAAATACCTTGTTATATATTTTCTTATATATAAATGAATGTTATAAATAGCAATGTCAAACTTATCATTGAAAACTTATTAGAATTGGAATAATATCAAATCCCTATCAAATTCCTGGGTGGGGAGCTTACCAAAAGTAATAAACCATTTTTCTAAATGAAATTTCCTTATATGTTATAAATAATAATGAGGAACTTATCATGGAGCAACTTATTAGAAATAGAATGATCTGAAAGCCCTAGGGACTTGTTGGGCAGTGAGCCACATAACATGAATCTAATTTTTTTAAATTATTAAAAGTCAATGAAACCTAACAAACTCTATAATACACTAAATCATTTATCAAAAGTCAATGCAACCTAACCAACTGTGTAATACACTACATTAGTTGATAAACATTAAGACTAAGAATATGTTGAGCATACTCCGTTGAGAATTAATCTAGGCCATCAATTAAAAAAAATGTCAAGAAACCTCCTTCGATCTAAAGTTCATATATATAAGCGATGAAATATTTTAGTGTCAACTAATATGTACAATGAAAAGAAATAAATTTTCATGGTTAAAACATTTTTAAGCATTTCAAGTAATGTTATTATTATTTTATATTTGGGCTATATTTTTCTGTTAATTTTATCTTTAACATGCAAACATTTGTTTTCGAATTTTTTCATTTAAAAAAAACTACATAAGAAGAAATTATATCACTCTAACCACTTTTTATATTTGTTATTAAACTTCAAAGAAAAAAATTAATAAGATTTGAAAATTTGTTGCTAAATGGTCGCTAATTAATTTTAGAGGACAAATGTATTCATGCTACTCTACCCATTTCTATACTGACTCAAATTATTAAATGATTGCTAAATAATTTTTGAGAACAAATTTATTTATGCTACTTTACCTAATTCTATACTAATCCTACACTCAAAACCTAAGACAACCCACTCAAAACCTAATACAACACAAATTCATAATTGAGATACATTTATAAATTTCTATTCAAAAAATAAATAAATGCTCCATAAAGCACATCAAATCATTAACTTCTAAACCACACTCAGTTACTAACTTTATAACAGTCGCATAATTGATCTTGTGAAGTTTTGGGAAGTTTTGTGATATAAATGGGTCAAACCTTATACTCCTGATTTGTGCCACGACAAATATTCCTCTCAACACTAAAAAACGTCCAGATTAAATTCATAGTCCACGTTAAAGAATAATCACGATAAGCACATATTTTCTTTTACATTATTTATTTATCTCAAATGAACTCTTCATTTATTTTAATAAAAAAAAAATCAAACAACTATACATATGGAAAAGTTGATATAAAATTAGAAAATGGTTTTTTTTACCCTTTAAAAAACTATAAACACATATTTTAATTTATAGTATTATTTTAACATAAACCTAATTAATTAAATAATTTTATTTTTATTAATTTAATGAAGAGTTTTGTTTTAAATAATTTAATAAATTTTATTTCTCAACAAGTTGGTTTTAGTGAGATGTTTTGGAAGTTTTTTCGGTCTAATTATTTATTGAAATCACAAGTTTGATTGGTATCCCGTGCACAATTGAAGTGCCTTAAGGGTTTTTCAGGGTGCTTAATCTATATATACAGTCAAAAAACACAAATAACACAAATCAAGATTTCACTTCAAATTATTTATTGAAATCACAAGCTTGATGGGTAACTTGTTCACAATTGAGGTGCCCTAAGGGTTTTTCAGGGTGCTTAATCTATATATACAGTCAAAGAACACAAATAACAAAAATCAAGATTTTGCCTCAAATTTTTCCTTCAAATTCTGGCACCAAAAAGTCCAAAATATGCACTAAATACAACTCCATTTCTAAATAATTAGATTGTTGCCAACTAAAATCCTAAAAATAATAAAATAAATTATAAAACCTAAAATTAAATTAATATGGTTAGAATAGTTAATAAATAATTTAAAAATGAAATAATTGTGGTAAACAAATAATTACGCTGTAAGGCGTTTCCCTTTGAAATGAATTGCCCCAGCCGATGTCGTGTCCTATTCTTGACCATGGATTTGTGGTGTTAGACGATTGAACAAAGTTTGGTCGTTGATCCTCACGCTGTCCTTTTGTCTCCCAAACCAATAACCCAATGGCCTCTCTGTCTTCAGAGTTATTGTTCGGGCTCGAACACTTATAGTGGTGCGAGTGCTCGCACATCCAAATACGATCCGGATTCAACTTCATATCTAATCTCCATAAAACCTTCAGAGTTATTGTTCGAGCTCAAACACTTATAGTGGTGCAAGTGCTCGCACATCCAAATACGATCCAGATTCAGCTTCAAATCTGATCTCCGTAAAAATGAGTTTTTGGATTTTAAATATGCCATTGATTCAGAGAAATACTCTCCACGATTTAATCTATTGATTTTGAGGGTTTCATTTGTTAATTTCCAGAGGCTTTTGGCTCTGCGATTTTTTTTGTTTTTTGTTTTTCAAATTTTTACAGCCATGTCACTTCGACCCAATTCTTGGACCAAGGTCAGGAAGAAGATGAACTGACAAAAATTAGCATCTCCTGCAATGACGAGATAATGTGGTTACCTGCGTTTACTTTGTTTTCAATAATTAATTTATTACATTAACCCTAAACATATCGTCGTTTTGTTCTGGAAGGGTTATTCCAACCGCACTAATCCCTCACGAGGTACCATCGACTTCTATGCTATATTTACAGTACAACATAATGATTATTTTTACTTTCCTTCTTTTCTCTTCCTCATTTCTTCCACTTTTTTGCAAAATTTGGGGTAGTTTAACCGTACACATAACAGCTCAGTGCTCTTTACAACAATCTTGAATACTTTCAATATAATTAGTACACAATTGGAGAATGTTCAAATGAAATTGTAATATCATATTACAATGTCTTCTTCCCAATTTATATGTTTACATTTCCTTGTAGTATTTTTTCTGTTGCGAATGTTATGTTTTTAGGATTGCAAAAGGCCGAGAGTCTAACAATCTTGAGGCTATACTCTTTACATTGGCCTGGGTTATGTTTAATTATAAGTGAAAACAAAGGAAATGTGGGTTGGTTAGGGGTTTCAGAAACTTGGTGGCACATTAAGGCTTTTGAGGAATAGAATGTCAATGCAACTTCCACATTGAAGTCCAGTGTAGATGCAGTAATAACAAAGAACCTCTTAGGACCTCTCAAGATTGGATGCAGAGGAAATAATTCAAGCCAAAATCAGATATCTAATCCTTATTCAGGCCCAAGTTTACTCTCATTCGGTAACTAAAATAGTTATATAAGCTTAGTAATTCATCTTGAAAATTGTAATTCTACATTTAGATAGCATTACGATGAAGCCCAACGTCTTACAAATCTAACCCCGATGTTCATTAAGGAGTTCAGAAAGAATGTGCCACAACGTTTGCAGAACATCCATCGACACTGGTTATGCTGAGATAGAGATGAGAAAGGGGTTTCTTCATACCAATGTTTTATTCCATATCCATTCAATCTGTAGCCTGATTTGTATAAAATTGAGAGTATAAACTCTGTCATGCATACACTCATGCCAATTCTTGCAAATATATAGTGATGAATTTGCTGCAAAAGTTCATAAATATTGATACACTTTTGGCAAGTTTAGCTCGGTATTTTAGTAGGGTGTGCTTATAGTTATGATTCCTCTTTCGTCTAGATCTCACTTGAAGTGCCATCTGGTGGTCTGTTTTTGTAACAGATATCTGGGGGGACAGTTGGTGAAGTGAAAACTATTGTAGACATGCACGAGAGGAAGGAAGAAATGGCACATCAAGTAGATGCTTTCATTGCTCTACCAGGTGTGTGTTTTTAATATAAGTCTTAAGGAATTTTCGATGAACAATTATCGATAGCACATGTGGAATTTTACGAATTCCATCAAGGTTCTTGAAGTTCAGATTAATCCTGGTTTAATCACAGAGAGTTGTTAATAAGGTAGTGTTGTTTCAACCTACTGCTGATTGTAGGTGGTTATGGAACAATGGAAGAGCTCTTAGAGATGATCACATGATCACAGCTTGGCCTTCATGAGAAGCTGGTATCTATCCATAATAATAATCGAATCTTCCCTAATTTGCTCGGATGAATTTGCCATTGTAGGTAGTGGAATAAAGGGTTAGATGGTTTGAAATATTAAAGTACATAAGTTTTCACAGCTATATATAATATATATAATATATGCACGGTGTGAATTTGCAGGAAATGTACAACGTTTTGGTTAGGTGGTCACTTCACCATCATCAGGGACTTAAGAAGCTATATAATGATGTTGGACGTTTCCTGCAAATTCACACAATTCATATCGGAAATAATATTCCATAATCAAAGGCTAATTCCAAGTTGACTACCTATTGCATGATTAAAGTAACTTATCAGCAAAATGGCATCCTATGTACTTGATGAATATAGTAGATTGGGTTTTTTTTCTAGGTGGGTCTCCTGAATGTTGATGCATACTACAATTCCTTGCTTGGCTTGTTCGATAAAGGTGTGGAAGAAGGATTAATCAAGCCTGCGGCATGGAATATTGTTGTTTCTACTCCAACGGCTAAGGAACTGATAGAAAGAATGGAAGTAAGGCCTTATACCAGTTTTGTCATTGTTCAAATGATTTGATATTAAATAATTTTCTCTCTGTTTTTTATTTTTGAGTTCTAGATTGATGAGGCTAAGCTCTAATAATAAAACTGGATAAACTCTCAGAGAGGGTTTATAGTTTTGTTGTTGCTGCTTTATATTTTGAGAGAAAATGTTCGGGTTAATAATGATCTGTGATTCCATTGATGAGAAACGACAATGGTTGCAACATTATAATCGACTGGTGGTAGGAAGAAGCCTGCAGCCATCTGTTGTCAGTGCTTCTTCTAGTTTTCCAATTATTGGCTTACCCAATTCAAATGATTATGCAATGCCAACCGTAGGAAATGGAACTGGAATGATGTGTGGACTTTGTAGAGGAATGGCATTGCCAAGGCCAGGATTTATAACTACAATTTCTGATGGGCACAATGTTGTTACCATTTAGCTGTAACTTAAGAAGATAATACCTTTAAAGTTAAAGTGGAATCTGTAAGTGCTGCTCTCTTTGATATCTCTAGAACTTGCCTTCCATTTGTGTAGGTTGAAGTTTAATATTGTAGGCAGACTTGTGATAATTCATAATTGTTTTTGTGTATGCTTGGGTTTACAGACCAGTCAAGAGCAGTGGCAGATGCTTATGCAAGAGCTTCCACTTTAGGCCAGCCAAAATAATGGTTAGACAGCCTCTTCATTCAATGGTGTGAACACTGCCTACTCTAATCAGATGGTTTCTTCAACAAATCAGAGTTTTTCTGGTCAACATCATCTTCAGAAGCCTTAGCAGCAGCAAGGGCATAGTAACCAGCAGTATCCTCAACCTCAAAGTCAAAACCATAATCAAGCCTATGTGCATGTAGTTTGCCAACTGCATCAGCAGCATCACCAACAGCATCAACAGCAGCAACAGCAACAGCAACAGAACCGGTATCTTCAATCACAACAGCAATTTCCTGCAAGCAGTTCTCAGTTATCTCCATTGACACAGTCACAACCATATCCTTTTTCAACTACGTATTAAGCTTTGCTCCTCGAATATTTATCATGTTATAGATTATAATTTATGCCCCATCTTGCATATGTGAAACTATCTGAAATGCATTTCTATTTGTTGCATGTATATGAATGGATCCCAGACCTGAAGTACTGCAATCGACTGTAGTGCAGGGAATAGGCCACAAAGCCAAAATCAATATCTATCTACTACTACATAAACAACCTCTCATACTCTAGTCAATGTTTTGGCATTGACAAAGAAAGGCATGTACAAATTTATATAAACAAAGTCAAGGATTCACTGAATATCTTAGACATATTATAAGACTAGACCAAGGCAGGAGATATATTTGCCAAAATGAATTCGGTGTGGAAGACAACGATTCTATGGGTATTGATTAGCCGATAATAGAATAGAAGCTAAATTAGAACAAATCTTTGCTGCTGGTAATTTCCAAACAACTCAAAAGAGAAATATTTGTTTGATACCATAGAACTGCAGGCTTGAGATTAAAAAAATTCAAAATTTTATGTGTTTGACACAAGTCAGGCTGTGATTATGTGGCGAAACATAACTGATTTGACCCAACTTCTACAACATTCAGTAGCCATATTTTATCAACGAGTTACTGAAATGCATAATTTCATGAATGGTCAAGTCTCTGTATTTAATGGGAATTAGGTTCCTATGTGGGTATTGAAAAAACACAGATGAAAATTATCTGAACTCTAACATCAGTATGAAAACCATTCCAATCAAAATGCAGAATGCTACAACTGGAAGTTACCCTTCTAAGTCCAACAAAAGTTGGCAAATGTTTTCTTGCAAACAAAATATTAAACTGCAATGTAAAGAGAACTGTAAAGTTTAAACATTGTGCGATTCTTATTCAAAACCATTATTTTGTAGAGCAGATGCTATCTACCACATATGCTTTTGAACAGTGCTCCCATCCTAATACATATGCAGTAAGGAAATGCTTGTTCAGATCTATGCTGCAAGTGTAGTATACATTGCCCTTCTCTTTTAATCTCATTCAACTTTTTTTCACCCCCTACTTTTCCCGTTAACTTTAAAACTTACCTTCTAGACATTGACTTTTTACTTCTTTTCATTTAATTTCTATTTGGTTACCCATCCACTTTATTTTCTTTTCTACTTCATTACTCAACCTCTTATTTTTAGGTTGCAATAATAAGCCTTTCTTTTTCTGTAACTTGAATGTTTTTTCTAAACAGATTTCTAATCTTTAGCCGACCCTTTAACCCTCATATTCACACTTTTACCTATGAAACCCATAAATCTAAGTCGATATTTCCATTTATTTGATTGTAACTGTTCCTCTGCATATTTTGATATCTTTAACTGTACTGTATCGACACACAAGTTTATTCCTGTTTTTATGATGATGGATGATGGGTTACACCTGAAACATCAGTGTTCATGATTACACACTGTTTCTTCCTTGAAATCTGTTCATGTTATACTGCATAGTATAGATGTGAAGTACACCTGATAAATATCAAATGTAGCCTATATTATTACAGGGATGGTGGATTAAATGTGGAGCAATACTCAGCTAATGTACCACATAACTGTCAAATACAACCTTTGTTATTAGAATGACTGTATTTCAGATGGGAACTTGGACAGTAATTTTTGCACATTGCAGTCATCTCTCGATTTTTATAAGATCTTATTTCAAAAGTTCCATGGACACTTTCTTGTGCTGAGATATGTCTTTATATGAAGGTTTTTCACGTTAGCATTTCAAACCTCTGTAAGAAGGATTTTGGCTTTGGCGTATTGTTTTTTGATAAATATGGAGTCTCTTTATTCTTTGTAAGACTAATTTCTTCATATTTTAATATTGACTTTACATTTTGTTTTCCAGTACTGGATTCTTCTTTGCAGTTAAGGAGGTTTCTCTTGTAGAGCAAGGTCTTGGTGCAAAACAGTGCATTTCTCAGCTGGAACAGGTAAGGCACAGCTGTGTAATTGAACATAATAAAGGAAGCCAATATTGATATTAATTTCCTAATTGATTCAAGAGAGGAAGCTTCTTGTGATTATGTATGTCATGGCATTCTTTATTCATGTACAATGGCATACATTTCCAGTTTTGGCTTATCAATATCCACTTTTACATTATTTAGGCAACATGAGTTTTTTCTCAGTGGAAGTTTCCAATAGCAAGGCCATCTGAGTTGCAAATACTATATATTCTGAAGTCTGTCTATGCTTCATCATTATCGAAGTAGTTCCTAGGATTATCTGACAATGCTTTTTTGGGTTGTGCTTGATGATCTGCTTTGTCTATCTCAAAATTCAAGGTTTAAGATGCTTTAAATATTGCAGGCAGTGGGGATCTTTGATAAGTATTCACATGTACACTTCATTGTGTTTCATGCAGGAATCTGGTGTTATATTGCTATTGTCCTTCGTTTTGGAGTTTGCATATCCTTTGCTGGGATAGGAGCATCTTCAGGGATACAGCCTATGTCAGCTGGACTTACTCTGTTGCAGGGGATGAACAGTGTGCAGTTGGGTTCTGGTTTGGTAGCTTCATCGGTAGGTCTGAACGTTGGAGCCACTGCAAGGTAATGTATCATTATGTGCCTAATATGGCTAGATTTAATTGCTTTCATACATTCTGGATGCACACTTATTTTTGCTTTGTTTTGTGGCAGGAATGTGCAGAGATTTGCTTCAGGAAGGTCCCTCTTTGTCTCCATTGATGAGCAACAACAACGGTTGCAACATTATAATCGACTGGTGGCAGGAAGAAGCCTGCAGCCATCTGCTGTCACTGTTTTTGCTGGTTTTCCAATTATTGGCTTACCCAATTCAAATGATTGTGCAGTGACAACCGCAGGAAATGGCACTGGAATGATGTGTGGATTTGGCAGAGGAATGGAATTGCCAAGGCCAGGATTTCCAGGATTAGGATCAGCAAGAATTCCTGGGATGGTTTCTTCAGGAATTAGTAACATGCTTTCTTCTAATGGTCTTGGGTTGCCTGTCAGTGGTCCAGCTCCTTCTGGAACCATCCATGTTCCAAGAAGTATGATTCGGAGGCCAAGAGATGTGCAGATGTTGCAAGTAACCTCCTATATTTCACCAGTCTTTCCTTGACAAAAAAATCTTTATAATGTCTTCTCAGCCCTGTAACGTATTGTCTACCATCATGAGCATGCTGGAGGATAATGCTACTGTAATTTTAATGGAGACTGGGTACTTGAGTTCCTTGCTCAGCTGTTATGTGGTAATCTTTCTGTATTGCCCAGAAGAAACAAAATAATGATTATTGCAGTTCTGAACTTGAAGCCATGGAAAGATAAATAGAGAGGAAAGTTAGACAAATGTAAGTTGAGACACTAGGAAGGAATTCTGTTTGAAACTTTGATGTTATAAAGGGTTAGAAACTTTTATGTAGGCTTCCTTTATATTCTGTGATGTCTGACACGTATTGCTGCTTCCTGATGAAAAACCTGAGTAATGTACAATAAAAACAGTGATGATATTTTCTTGGATAGTCATGGTAATCAACAGTTTGCAGGGATTTTTTTTGCCTAGGAATGAAAGCATTCCATCTATGATGCTTTATCCTTTTGCTTAGTGTTCCTTAAATCAGTTCCCACTACATAACTACAATTTCTGATGGGCACAATGTTGTTACCATTTAGCTGTAACTTAAGCAGGTAATATCTTTAAAGTTAAAGTGGAATCTGTAAGTGCTGCTCTCTTTGATATCTCTAGAACTTGCCTTCCATTTCTGTAGGTTGAAGTTTAATATTGTAGGCAGACTTGTGATAATTCACAATTGTTTTTATGTATGCTTGGGTTTACAGACCAGTCAAGATCAGCGGCAGATGCTTATGCAAGGGCTTCCACTTCAGGCCAGCCAAAATAATGGTCAGACAGCCTCTTCATTCAATGGTGTGAACACTACCTACTCTAATCAGATGGTTTCTTCAACAAATCAAAGTTTTTCTGGTCAACATCATCTTCATAAGCCTCAGCAGCAGCAAGGGCATAGTAACCAGCAGTATCCTCAACCTCAAAGTCAAAACCATAATCAAGCCTATGCGCATGTAGTTCGCCAACTGCATCAGCCGCACCACCAACAACATCAACAACGGCAACAACAACAGAACCTGTATCTTCAATCACAACAGCAATTTCCTGCAAGCAGTTCTCAGTTATCTCCATTGATACAGTCACAGCCATATCCTTTTTCAACTACATATTAAGCATTGCTCCTCGAATATTTATTATGTTATAGATTATAATTTATGCCCCATCTTGCATATGTGAAGCTATCTGAAATGCATTTCTATTTGTTGCATGTATATGAA
Organism: Pinus taeda; assembly: GCA_000404065.3. Classification (NCBI taxonomy): domain Eukaryota; kingdom Viridiplantae; phylum Streptophyta; class Pinopsida; order Pinales; family Pinaceae; genus Pinus; species Pinus taeda. Next base: position 218 of record APFE031695574.1, on the reverse strand, counting down.
TGGATCCCAAACCTGAAGTACTGCAATCAACTGTAGTGCAGGGAATAGGTCACAAAGCCAAAATCAATATCTATCTACTACTACATAAACAACCTCTTGTACTCCAGTCAATGTTTTGGCATTGACAAGGAAAGGCATGTACCAATTTATATAAACAAAGTCAAGGATTCACTGAATATCTTAGACATATTATAAGACTAGACCAAGGCAGGAGATAT